>APFE031014511.1:39376-140601 GCA_000404065.3 Pinus taeda
TGTCGTATCTTAGGCTCTATTTTAGGAGATTAGTTAGCTAGTTGGTTTGAATAACATTTAATGTAAATGGACACTTGTGATTTCATAAGTGATCCATAATTAGAGGTAGTTAGGACATGGAGCTTATAAATAGCTCATTGCAAGAGTGTTTGGTTGTTCGGGTGTAAACTCTTGGAAAATTAATTATGTAATTGTTTTTTTTCTGATTAATAAAATTATGTGTGTGAGGACACTTCTGCCATTACCTCATAATAAAGTAAAAAATCATAGGAATGTGAATGTGGTTGATGCAAGGGAAGAAAAACCTGAAATTGCAAACAAGGAAGAATCAATTGAAGTAGGAGAATCCTTGTTGTTGAAAAGGGTATTCCTTAAGGTGGAGAAAGAGATAGGAGAACCAACTCAGAGAAAGAGTTTATTCATAACTACATGCAAGTCGAAAGGAAAATGTTGTAAAGTGATAATTTATAGTGGGAGCACTGATAACCTTGTTTTTACAGAAATGGTGGACAAGTAAGACTAGTGAAAACAATAAAACCTACTCCTTACAAAGTGTCATGGCTGTAAAAAGGACATCAACTTATTGTGAAAGAAAAATGCAAGGTAGAGATATAGATTAGTACATATAAGGATGTGATATTGTGTGATGTAATGCTAATGTATGTATGCCATGTGTTGCTGGGAGGACCTTGGCAGTTAGATTGGAAAGCTATTCATGATGGGAGAAGAAATACTTACATCTGGAGAAGGATGGAAATAAGCACACACTGGTACCATTGAAGGATGAAGCAGGAAAAGAAGTGCTTGGAAACAATGTTATGTTGATGAGTGGGAAAGAATTTCTACAAGAAGTCAAGAAGGATGAGAAAATGCATTCTTTTGTCATAACGAGACCTAAGGTAATTTTAACTTCCAAAAACTTAGATGATTTATCGAAGAAATCAAAACTCTGTTGAACGATTTTGTTGATATTATTGTGGATGAGTTTCCAAATGCATTACCACCCATTGGGATTATTAGTCAACATATCAATCTAATACCTGGAGCAATTTTTCCAAACAAAGCAATGTATAGGCTAACTCCTCAAGAAAATGCAGAAGCTGGAAGACAAGTACATGAACTTATGGATAAGGGATTAATCAGAGATAGTCTTAGTCCATGTGCTATACCAACGGTACTCAATCAAAAGAAAGGTGGTGAATGGCGTATGTGTACAGATTCCAAAGCCATAAACATGATTACTATCAGGTAATTATTTCCTTTACCACACATGGATGATTTGATGGATTGTTTAAGTGGCTCAAAGTATTTTTATAAAATAGATCTGAAGAGTGGATATCATCAAATGAGAATTACAGAAGGAGATGAATGGAAGACTGCATTTAAAACAAATAGTGGGATGTATGAATGGTTAGTGATGCCTTTTGGACTCACTAATGCACCTAGCACATTCATGAGATGAATTAATGGAATCTTGAAGTAATATGCAGGAAATTTTTTCATTGTTTATCTTGATGATATTATAGTTTTCAGTAGAAGAAAAGAAGAACATCTGGAGCATCTTAAGTTGGTTTTGAGAACTATGAAGAATGAGAAACCGCCGATAAATATGAAGAAATGGAGTTTCATGAAAGAAGAATTAATCTATTTGGGATTTGTAGTTTCTAAAGAAGGTTTGAAAATGGATTGAGAGAAAGTCCAAGCAATTTGGAACTGGCCTACTCCAAGAAACATCTTTGAGGTAAGAAGCTTTCACGGTCTTGCAAGTTTTTATAAAAATTTTATCAGGAGTCTTAGTCAGATTTGTGCACCAATTATTGAAACAATCAAAGAGACTAATCAGCCATTCTAGTGGACAAAAACAATAGACCAAAATTTTAAGTTGCTGAAGAAGAAAATTATAGAGAAACCAGTTTTATCTTTACCTGATTTTGGGAACGTTTTCCAAGTTGAAACTGATGTTAGTTGATTTTCAATTGGAGCAATTTTGAGTCAAGAACATAGATCAATAGCTTACTTTAGTGAGAAACTAAATGAAGCGAAGAAGAATTATTCTTCTTATGATAAATAATTTTATGCTATTGTGCAAGCTTTAAAAAAATGGAGACATTATTTGCTACCAAAGGAGTTTGTATTATATTCCCATAATCATGCATTACAATTCATAAACAACCAGCCAAAATGGAACTAGAAACATGCCAAGTGGGTAGAGTTTTTACAGCGTTTTACTTTTGTGATCAAACATACAAGTGGTAAGTTGAATAAAGTTGTTGATGCTTTGAGCAGGGTAAATTTCATTGTACAAGAATTAAGAGTTGGTGTTGTAGGATTTGAAGAAATGATTGATATGTATAAGGATGATGGAGAATTCAAAGATATTTATGCAGTTGTACAAAATCCAATAGTCCATAATATAATTCAGTCGTTATATTATCTTATCCAAGGAGGTTAACTATTTAAAGGTAACAAATTGTGCATTCCCAAATGTTATATCAGGGAAAACATAATCAAGGAGAAACACAGTGTAGGATTATCTCCTCAGTTTGGACAAGACAAAACCTTTTCTCAGGTAAATGCCTTTTACCATTGGCCAAAGATGTAAACTTATGTTAGTAAATTTTTTTAGAAGTGTAGAATATATCAACATGCTAAAGGGAGGAGCCAAAATACAGGATTGTACCAACCATTGCCAATACTAGAACGACCATGGGATGGAATTAGTATGGAATTTGTTTTGGGGTTACCTAGAACTCAAAGAGGGAATGATTCCATTTATGTTGTGGTAGATATATTTTCCAAAATGGTACATTTCATTGCATGTAAAAAGACTACTGATGCAACACATATTGCTAATTTGTTTTTTCAGAGGTTGTAAGGTTACATGGATTGCTTCTAAGTATTGTGTCTGATAGGGATACAATGTTTGTTGGGCATTTCTGGAGAACTCTTTGGAAGAAACTATGTTCCAACCTTAGTTTCAGTTTAGCATACCATCCTCAAACAAATGGACAGACCAAAGTCGTAAATAGAAGCTTGGGAAACATATTGAGAAGTTTATTGTATAACAATCCTAAGCAGTGGGATTTAGCACTTGCTGAAATTGAGTTTTCTTATAATGACATTCCAAACCAAAGTAATGGGATGAGTCCATTTTAGATTATTTTTTAAATGAATCCAAGAGTTATGTACGAACTCAGAAATTTGGGTAAACAGGAGACAAGAAGTGCAAAAGCTTAAGAGTTTGCAGTGCAGATGTAGAGACTACAAGAAGATGTCAAAGATAGATTGTAGGAAAGCAATGGAAAATAAAAATATAGAGCTTATAGGAAGTGAAAGGAAAAATAATTCCAAGTGGGTGGTATAGTGATTGTGTACTTGAGAAAACAAAGATTTCCTGTTGGGACTTACAATAAACTAAAGATGAAAAATATAGTACCATGCATAATTATGAGGAAGTTTTCAACTAATGTTTACGAAGTTGAATTAGCAGAAGGGATTGGAATACCACCTATCTTCAATGTTATAGATTTGTATCCATACAAGGAGATAGAGTCAATGTTACAGAAGGAACATGTAGGATATGAAGTTCAAACTTTAAATTGGGAAGAACAAATGCCAAAAATAGTCAAGAAAGAGGTGAAAGCTATTTTGGAGGAAAGAGTATCCAAAAGGACCAGAGGACAAGTTTATTTTCAAAATTCAGCCAAATGGAGGGGACAGGAAATGGAGGATGCCACTTGGATAACAATGGGAGAATTACAAAAGTATGGAGCAAATCCTGAAAGTTTGATGAAGAATTCTTGTCTTCCCCTGGAGAATGATGTAGGAGCATCCAAACTTAGCCAACAATGTGATTATATGTTCACATGTTGTGGCTAATAGGAGATGAATTTCATGGACATGAAAGGTCAAAATAAATTTTAGTAGAGAGGGTTGTATCTCTCGAATTAATCTTTATCCCAATTATTTAATAATTAGATCACTGTATCATTTTTAGAATAGGAGATAAGTTGTTAATATAGGTGTGTATTAGATCTTGAGAATAGGGATTTAATGGTTGAGTTGATAAAAATAGAGATTGAGTTGTCAATGCAGTTAGGATAGGATTTGATTCATAGAAGAGAAAAGAGTTTAATGATAGAGATATTAGATGATCGAGAATAGAGTGAGTAAGCGAGAGTTTCAGTGAGAGATAGGGTTTCAGATTGAGACAAAGGTCAAACAAAACTATTGTAACCGAGCTGAGAGAGCCAAGACTCTGTAATTTCCATTTTTTTGAATAAATTATGGAAGTGTGGTATGGACGGACTATTTTGGTGTAGAATTTCATTTGTAGCTATGTATCAGTGTTCTAGACCCTAATCGGGTATTAATTTCCGTTTATGAGTTTTATTGTTAATTGCTATCAATTAGCGTTAAGGATTTATTATGAGATTAAGCTAAACCTCTATTAAACAATGTTTCTTAAAGTTATGTATTAATCACGTGGTAGTATTTGATAAGTGGTATCTCACACACCATAAAGGTGGTAAGCAGTTTTCCTAAATTTCACGCGATTAGCCTATGTGGGTGACACATAGCACAAGAAAAATAATTTTCTTTCGTGCTCTAGGCCTGATATCGGCCATGCAAGAATCTGCATAAGATTATGCGACAACCGTTCGATTGGATGGGTCACATTGATGGTGGAGATTGTCCAGGTTAGTTGATGAGCAGACGACGTGATATCTGCTGGATCTGGGGAAGTGAGGTCAACGACATGGATTGAAGCACTCGGTGTGAGGAAAAGTAAAAGTGGGATCGACAGTGATTGATCAAGTTAGCGGGAACCTCAGGGGGAATATCCATGTACATAATCTGTTTGTGCACAATTGATTTGCTCTAAAGCTGACTAGTAATCGAATTACAAACTACCACCTCATTTTCGTCAACTTCCTACATCAAATTCTCCTCAAGGAAAAATAAAAGAAATCGTTTGTTAGTCTTATGATTTGATCTAAATCTAGTTATAACAAAAAAATCCATCCATTAATGAAAATATATAATTTCCAACACACGTGTCAATAATATGGTCAAAAAATGTTGTGGGATAATTATCTTTTGGTCATGCCAGATTCACGTCATTGTAACCAATACAAACACTAATTGTTCCTTTATTTTTATTGACTAGAACATGATTAGAAACCCACTTTTTGAGTTGTAAAAGATAAATAAAACCACCATCTAAGATTTTTGAACTTTAAATTTAATAATAGTTGCCTTACAAGGGTTTACTAGCTCAAATTTCTATTGAAAATGATTAGCTCCATCATAAGTCTTATTCTCATGTTGAATGATTCAAGGATCGATGCCAGGAATTTCATCATAGGACCAAGCAAAAACATCCCAGAAATATTTGAAGAGGGCAATATAAATTTCAATCTCTTGAGGAGTATATTCTTCCCCAATCAAAATATTTTCAATGACACCAAATTTATGGTAATATTGATAGGAATGGTAGATGAAATATTAGCCAAGTTCCCTTTAGAAGGGAGTAAAAACCTAAATAGGGATTAAGGAATATTATACATTGTCAGAGGAAACTAGGGTTTGAACGAACACATCCATGTTGTCTACTTGAGGAAGGAAAGAGGAACAATGTTGAAGATTCCCCCAGGGATGATTTGAAATCAAAATGACCTCTCTAATATCTTCATGTGATGAAAGTGGAAGATGAAGGAACTCACAAGGTAGAGGGTTGTCAACAACCCAAATAGGCGTAAGGTAATTGATAAGTGACACATAAATAACATCACCTAACTGAAACAATGCAAACTTCGAAACAGGAATTGATACGATTACCTGTTTTTTTTTAGGTAGCAAAAAGATCATTCGATTTTGAAAAGTGTTGTTTCAGAATACACCTTTTTTTATTTGGAGCATATTTTAGATACTTTAAATTTTCTTATGAACATTTTTTTAAAAATTTTAATGATTTTCATGTTGATTTTGAAAACGTTGATGAGCCACCAACCCATAAAATTTTCTTATAAACAATTTTTTTAAATGTTAATGACATTCATGTTGATTTTGAAAAGTGTTGATGAGGCATCAACCCCTTTTTTAGAGTGCTTACTTTTTACGCTTTAAATTTTCTAATGTATCAGGTGTGAATATTTTTTTAAATTTTTAGTAATTTTCATCTCAATTTTGAAAAGCATCAATATTGTTTTAAGGAATATTTTTTACACTTTAAAATGATTTATCAAATTGAAAAATAGTGAGATCGGTTTTGGAAAAACAAACACAATAAGTTTAAAAATAATAACAAGAAAATAAAAGGATATACTAAACATTAAAAGTAAAAACGTGGACTAAAAAATACTAAAAATAATGAGAAATAAAAACTAAAACAAACCATTAAAAAAAAATAATAAGAAAGAAAAACATACTAATATAATCAAATTAAAACATGTATATATATATATATATATATAGATATGATAGATAGATAGAAGATAGATAGATAGATAGATAGATAGATAGATAACACATTAAATTATAAAAAGAAAGAAATTAACTTAAAAATAGAAAATAAAATAGATAAACATAAATTATTTCTAAAATAACAACTAAATAACAAAAAATAATGATACTATACTATAAAAATAAAAAAAAAAAAATAAATCTTAAAAACATTAAAAAACAAAAAAATCATTAAAAATTAAATATTGAAACCTACTTAAAAAAACTCAATTAAAAAAAATAATAAATAATTTATAAAACATAACCCTTTAAAAAACAAATTAAAAAGAAATCCCCACTAAGGTCCCAATCATGTGGCCTAGTGGACCCCAAGGGGTGGAGGCCCGATTCCAAAAATCCGGCCTCCACACCCTGGGGCCTATTGGGCTACAAGGGTGTGGCGAGAGGGGCAACATGCAACATCCTCCCACCCATTCCGCCACATGTGTGTGGCGAGAGGATGCTACGCGCAATCCATCTTGCCCCATCCATGCAGCCCAATGGGCCCGCGGGGGTGAAGGTTTGATTCTCAGAACCTGACCTCCACCCCCACAGGACTCCACCCCCTAGGGCCCATTGGTCTGTGGGGGTGGGGCTGGCAGGCGTTGCGCGCAACCCTTCCCACACACCCCCGTGGCCCAATGGGCCCGAGGGGGTGGAGGCCCGATTCTGAGAATTAGACCTCCACCACTCGGGGCTCATTCATGCATCCCCTCCTGCTCTGCCCCCATGTCTGAATGCACCCTAGGGGTTAAAACCAATTTTCCGGGAATCAAGCCTTAACCTTCCCGGTCATATTGAGCTGTTGGGGTGGGACCATGGTGAGCCATTTTTCTATTTTTATTTTTTATTTATGTTTTCTAATCTTTTTATCATTCAAACTTTTTTAATTATTGTCTTTTAAATATTTTAAATATTTATTTTTAAGTTTTGTTTGGATTTTTTTATGTTTTATGAGTTTTTTTAATGATATTTTATTTCATTTTTTTCTTTAGATATCTTGTATCCTTTTTTTCGTTATTTTTTTTTAATTTATTTAGTAATAATTTTCTTGCATTTTCTAAACAAAATGATTTGTTATATATATATATATATATTTAAAAATTTTACCATTTTCAATAATTATTTTTTTTTACAATTTAAGTTTTGTTTTTTGTCATTTTGTATAATTTTTTTAACTCTTTTTCCGTGTTTTTAATTTGATTATATTTTAATATAATATTTTTCTTGTTATTAATTCTATTTTATTTTTTATTTTTTTTAAGTCACATTTTTCTTTAATGTTTCAATATATCCTTTTTTTCACTTGTTATTACTTTTTAAACTTGTTGTGTTTTTTTCAATGTTTTAATTTTTTCTCTTTTGTATTTTTCACTTTTATTTATTTATTATTTTGTTTGATTTTATTTTTCTTCTTGCAAGGTCCGTGTTGATCCATTATGTGTCAATTTGATAGTTGATTTAAAAATTTTCATTATAATGTATTGAGTCTGACCCCACAATGTGCAAATTTAATGGTTGGTCTTTAAGCTTTGATTAGAAGGGTTGAGTTCGCCTACATTACTAGTCAATTTGATGGCTTATTTTTAAATTTTTGTTCCAATGTTTCAAGTTGTGTTAGGGTAAGATTTTAAAGTTGTTATACTTTTAGAATTTGAAAAAAACAACTCTTCATATAATGACTCCTTCATTCAGATATTCATTTAACAACAAATTAGTCATAGAAAATTTTCATAGTGCCATGGTTGAAATATGTTGAAAACTTAAGGTTTTTTCTAGTCATGGTCTTTGGTTTTAATTCCATGGTTGAAAAATTGTAAAAAGCTTAAGGGTTTTCTCAGTCATGACATTTTATCGTTAACTTCATTGCGAATTTTTTTTGAAAAGTTACCTCTAAAAGAAAATGGTTTTTATTGGTTTTTACTACCATGTTTAAAAAATGTTAAAAAGAAACCTTATTCAAGCATCAACATTTTTTGTTTTCGGGTTGTTTTTCATGTTATGTTAGGGTTTTTGGCTAGAGTTCTAATTTTAAGTTTAGATTTCCTATTTCAAAGTTTACGTTGTTCTCATCATATGTAGATGTGAACTGAATCGTTTGTTAAGTAGGTTCAGCTAGAGTTAAAGTCATGTTCTCACCATATTGATCAATTTGAGAAGGCAATGGAACCACCCAAGGATGATCAGGGATTTGGTGTTCACAAATGTGATAAGAGATCATATGTATGCAATAAATAATATATGAACAAGAAGTGTTGGGTAGGGGTAATTGAGGGAATACCCCAACAAGAGATGCAGTTTTAAACAAGCCTGCACTAACACTCTCATACTTTCCAGTGTTATTTCCAACAAGTGAGGTCAAAATATCCATAGTAGTAACTTGGGCTGACAGTACATAAAAGTCCAATTAGTCAATAGTAATAATATTTCCTTCATGGGGAAGGAAAAGGACACAAACTACTGATGACACAACTACAGTCATGGCATAGCATGAACTATAGCTAAGGAGAAGGTTATAGTCTAAAGCAATGTTGATGAATTCAACATTGACATAGGCTGCTTTCCTGCTTCGCTGAATCAAAAACTTGGGAAGAACCCCTTTAGGTCTAAAATCATTCCCATCAAATGCCCAAAGAATGATACTAGATTTGGCGAGTGTTGGAGAGACAAGATCTTTATAGCAAGATGCTAACATGACACAAGTGGAGGAGCCTTCATTTACCAAAGTGTGATGCATGCAGCTTTAAAAAATGCACACAGTAATCTAAAAGGTGATCTAGTTGGAAAGACGATTGGAAGCCTTGCCAAAATTGAATGTGATATTACTTGATTTCAGGGGGTCCACCCAAAACATCATAGGCAACAAGGCTTTGTGCTTCTAAGGAAAACCTTACAAAACCTCCAAGGAAAATAGGGCACTCGAAGCTTGGGCTATGTTTTCAACAACACTCTAATGTTGAGCAACCTTGATAGATGGATTATGTGTAGTCTTGTGAATGACACCCTTAGGTGGGGGAAAAGCTAGATCCATAGCATTATCCAGTGTGGAAGGTCCGGTGGAGGAATGTGCGGTGGGTGATCCCTTATAAGAATAAATCGAATTTGGGGAATCGTAAGATATGACACACATAGTCACATTGATTTTCTTCTAGGACATAATGATCAACAAATGAGGAGTAGGATTGAAACAGGGCCCCTAACTACTCCCTTACACAGGTGGAGGAGCATGGGAAATCAATTTTTGTTGCATTTTTTCAGGGAATGGATGGCTTAAAATAGTAGGTTCTTAGGTAGCTGGTGGTGGTACAAGAAGCCTATGAACTTCATCCATCTGAGGGAACTTGTGAGTTAAATTTTCACGTTGTAAAATATTGCAAGGGAACTTAATATTAGAACAATATTTAAATGTACCCCCTCCATGATTATTTGGGTTGGGTTGAGTCTCCTAAGAAGCTTGGTTCTTTTTCTTATTCATTGTATTCTTTTTTCCCCTAGGTTACTAGTTTCTCTTAGGTGTTGTGGACTTCACTGTGAAAACAATAATGGGCTTCTTATAAGCGGGTTGTTTTATAGAGATAGGCATACTTTTTGGGGCTTTTGATGTTAGGATCAATTTCCCATGTTAAGAAACAAGATGACTCACATAATCAAAAATAAAACCAATCACACCATCAACCTATGTTCCCGAGGGTAGTTTCAGGTGGGCCTATTGAAGGAAAAAGATCATTCTTAAGTACGTCATAAAGCATGCTTAAGTGAGAATAAATAAAATCCAATTGTTGGGAATCTAAAATAAACATACCTCATAAAAAATATAAAATTGGATACATTCTTTGTTATTTGAGGTCATAACGATCAAATGAACCATTTACGTAATACCCCATCAAAAATTTTGATTCTAACAAACCTCTTACAATGTTATCACTCATGGATATGATCACAAGTGAAGGTGGAATCATCTTGTTTAAAATTAGGTAAGAGGTGAGAGTTTATGTCATACCCCATGGGTAACTAGAAACAAGTTAAAAAGGTTTCGGCCAAATATGAGAAGTCACTCTAAGATGTTGTGTCAAATTTGATACACCATTTAGAAACATCTCCATTCGGGGTATGTTGGAACATGTATAATTTAATTAAATCATCGACCAAGGAATTTTACGACCACCACAAATGATAAGTTGTAATATGAGTGGACGGATTTTCTTCAAAGTTGGGGATACCATACGGCAACTTAGTAGGCATGGGTAGCCACCAAGGATTATGTCTGATGGGGTCATTTTTGAGCTTCACCAAATCTGGTAAATAATGACAGTATAAAAATGGATTATTTAGTTCACTAAATGGGTGATATGTAGGAGATTCAGCTAACCAAGTGTGATGTCCACCCATATACTGGTTATGAGGTAATGGGTTTTGACTCTAGTAAGGGTTCGTCCCAGCATATAAACTATGTGGGCTATCATTACTTGTAAAAGCCATTTGTCCCCATTAAAAATTGCCACCAGAGACCAGAGGACCCCCCACAACATCAATGCTAATAGTGTTGTACCTCATGGAAAAGGATGGGCCAACTTATAAAACAACACCAACATAATTATGGTAACTTGTATAAGTCATGGCACTAATGGGAGGGTTGACCCTAGGTAAACTAGTCACTTGAAGAAAAGTGTTATCGGTTATTGTCCCTCAAAATAAGAAACTATACCATGAGTGAGAAATATTCAAAGGAAATTTCCCCCGAGGCTCGCTAAGAAAAATTTCTTATCCTTCCCACACATTTCCAAAGCTTACTACGCCTATCTAAGGAATAGGAATAATAGGTTGGGAATTGCTAGGATAAAAAATTCTTGATCCTATAGGTTGACTAACATTAACAACCATAATGGGTGTGGATGAAGGAGAAGGCATAAACACACAAGGGAAATCTATAGGATCCATAGAAGAGAC
Organism: Pinus taeda; assembly: GCA_000404065.3. Lineage (NCBI taxonomy): Eukaryota > Viridiplantae > Streptophyta > Pinopsida > Pinales > Pinaceae > Pinus > Pinus taeda. The sequence goes on from APFE031014511.1 coordinate 50,828, forward strand.
TGGTGGAATTCCCCAAGAAGATGTGAGAGGTGTCGATGGAGGTTTATATGCTACCACATTCAATGGTGGTAATGATGAAATGGAAGCAGAGACTATAGATGCAAAAAGTAAAGAGGATATAACCTTCTCCATTAGTAAGATAGGAACGCATGTATAAGAGGGTGTAGAAATATTTGGGTTCAGCCACAATATCTCTACTTCTAGTGGATTAGTCAAAGATGGATTGACGAGAGAGACAACAAATATGCTAGTGTCTCAATGGATACCAAGCCACTAGTGAAAGGACTAGAAAGAGGTTCTACAACTATAGTTTGGTCTTGCCCTTTGGCATGAACAGACACTCTACAAGTAGGTGTGAAAAGTGCACCTCATTTAGTAGGTAAATCATGAATGTGATGTGACTAATGGTGAGTAGGTTAAATGTAAAGTAACCAAATTAAGTTATTACAAGCAAAGCTAAGGCCAAACTACTAGCTGAAGCCAAATATTATGCACTACAAAAGTCCTAGGAGGTGGTAACAGGAAGACCAAATACAAAGAAGTTTACAGTGGAATAGTTATACTAGATACTTTCTTCCTAGCCCTTTTAGCTACGAACTTGGTCCAAGTGAATATTTTTAGCCCTACCACACCCCCGTGAGAGAACTGAGAGAGTATGACTAATATCATCATAGATACATCGAAGATTAGCCCGAGCCTCCACCTATGTACGAGCCCTAAGAGAATGGCCACTAAGGTCTCCAGTAGATTCAACATGTCCTACAAGGACATTCTTCAACCAAATTCACATACTAGGGCGAATAACTAAGTCTAAAACCCCCTTGAGATTTTCCTCGCAATTGCCTAGCTAAAACAAAATGCTAATAACCTCATTTATAATATGTGTGAATTCTGCAATCTGTGCCATCCAAAACTAAGCGAAATGGGAATGTGACCTCACCCATCCCAAGTGTGACCTCGTGATTAAACCTTTCATTAGAAGTGCTTCCCAAACCACATTATTGTAAATGGATTTAACTCCCTATCATAGGTTGCTAGGTTGGTTTTATGGTCTTGGATCAGTTTACTCACAAACCTATCTCCAAGACCCTAACCTAAGGTAATGTTGGTGTAATACCAGTGAAAAGAAAAGATGACTCTAGTTAATTTTTTTAACATTTTTATTTTATTGGTTTTGTTTTACATAGTTGGGAAGTGACATGAAACTTATATGGTGTCAGACACTCTTTGTTAGTAAGACCCTAATGCAGCTATATGCAAGTATTTCTTTCAATTCGAAAAATGATAACTACAGGATGAGAGTCTTTTCATTTTGAACACACAAATCCCTACCAAATGCACCTCTCACTAAGTAATAAATGAAAACCCATTTTTATAAAAATGTACACCGAAAAGACAAAAACAAAGAAAATGAGATATCAAAAAGAGGCCAAAATATTTCCCAAGCTAGAACAAAAATAAATCAAAAGTGTCAAAGCTAGGAATCAAAAACCAAACAAGCAGTTGGCAAGAAATGAAAAATACACATAAGAAAAGTGAAAAAGAGGAAGGAAATGTCAACAATATAGGGCTATAGCACAATGTCTAAAAAAGAGCTAATGTTCTATGATAGTCAAAACCAAACCCTAGAGGCATGAAGGCCTAAAGAAGATTAAGTGGGAGTGATAACAATGATTTTAAAATATCAAACACACCAAATACACCCAAATAAACTTCTTACATGACAGATGTCACAACCAAAAACAAAATACCACCACCTACAATAAAAAGAAATGAATTCATAAGAGAAATCAATAAAATAAAAGTGATAAAGGCCAAACAAAGAAAAAATGGTTGAAAAACTAAAATTAAAGGTATATCTAATATTTCACTTAATCAATCACTTAGATTTGAAGAAAGGCATCCTCAGATGAAGTCAATATCCCCAACCAAAGCACTAAGAACCCTTAAGGAAAACATGAAGAAGATGAGCAATGGAGGACACAAAAAAATTGAATCAAAATGGATTTAGATCAAGAAAATCAATGGTCGATACTAGTAGTGAAGATAGATCTGAATGGTCAAAGAAAATTAGTGAGAAGAGGAAAAATTGGAAGCCAATAATAAAACAAGAGGCCCTTTCAAAGATGAATAATCAAATCCAATTAAAAAAGATAGCAAGGATGAGACATATGAAAGATAATAACAGTGAAATTAGATATGATTCAAGAGTTTTTGAAGAGACTCTCGGGGTTTCAAATTTTCGGCTCGACGTCATGGATGAAAGTATGCAATTTCAGATGCATATGCATGGATGCCATTGAGAATTTTGGCTAGAAATTTCAAGCCACACAGTAAGTCAGCTTATGCGTGTGGATGGGAAAAACATTAAATTGTTCAAGAAATGCGCACACACGAAACAAATCCTAGGACAAACTTAGCAAAATTGAATCCCAAAAAGTCATGGAAATGCTGAGAAAAGTTTGGTGGAGTGTCAAGAACCAAAATCTAATAAAAAAAAGGAGATTCCAAAATGAAGATGCGAGGAAAATGAATGCTCTCATTGAAATCAACTGTTTTGTTATGGAAAAAATAACACACAAGGAGCCATTGATCCATAAAACTGTTTCCCTAACAAGGTTACGACATAGAGAAACATACATTTAAACTAAGAAAACAAACAATTCGCAATTATATGATGAAGGAAGCATTCATTAATGCAATCTTTAATGCTATAGGGTTTGATCTAATACACATCCTCCTTGCAAGTTGGTGATGGTTCTCGATCTTGATGCAAACTCCTCTCACTCCAACAAGGATATTTGTCTCTTCTGCTACTAATCTAGTCCTGCACACAACCACAAACAAATAGGGACAAGAAATAGTCTTACACACAACACCGTTAGCTCAAACATTAGGAAAACATGACCAATTTATTGCAAACATGAATATAAAAACAAGGAAACATATATTTCTATAAACCATGGATAAAAAACACATTATACACCTTCAACTTTGGAACCCTTTTCCAATATCCCACAGAGTCTCCCCACTATACTCAATAAGGAATTAAGACAACATGTAGCTCTCAAGGCCTAAATCAAGATACCAGCAACATATTAATATATTTTTCTCTCTAAATCTAGTCTAGCCCTCTAGGACACCCGAGTATAAATAGGATGAAGAATACTCCAAAGAGGATAAATGTAGACACCTAAGACAAAGAGAAGTTATGAAGGTTCTCAAATAATATTTCTTAGCTAGTGTGAATAGGTCATATAAGGTGACAAGTTGAACTGGTCTCCTAGGAACCATAATCATCTAGAACATGTCTCCTCCTTGCACGCACAAAACTGAGTGATTTTGGCTACAACTGCATGGAAGATAGGTCCTTCATGCATCTCGAAAAATCCGCCCACACTCATATGCCTTCCTCAGTGTGGCTAGGAAGTAAAACTAGGATAAATAGTGGTCAAAAAGTCAAGTAAAATGGTCCACAGTATGGAAACATAGAGGTACTAACCCTAGGGATAAAAAAAAGCCTGTAACACCCCCCTTAATTTTTTTCAAAAATAGTAGGGCCGATATAAATTTTCAAAATATCAACTTGGTTCGAATTTTCTTTCTATTTTTAATTATTTTAATGTTTGTGATTTTCCATTTTAATGTTTTCATCACATTCTCTTCTTCTACACCTTTCTGGTGATATAGAATTCAGCTCCTTCTAATTCTAAATGAAAAGTTATCGCCCATATAGTTTTTTCATTTTTTTCATTATTTTGACGAAGTGTCATGATAAGATGGTGGCCTTACATGGCATGCAGATGTAAAATTATTAGCTTTAATAGTTGACATGTTAAACAATACATTTGGGAATTTTTGAATCATAACCGTGAGCACCTTTTAATGTATCCATTGTCTAAATTAGGCCAGAGTCATGGAGTCAAGGAAGCTTTATGCCTAGAGGCTAAGAATCATGATCATTCTCCTTTTATTCCTAGATGCTATGAATCATGATGATTGTCCAAATTAGGACAAGGTCAGGGAGTCGAGGAACCTTTACGCCTAGAGGCTAGGAATCATGATCATGAGGACTTTTTCATGTATCCGTTGTCCAAATTACGCCAGGGTTAGGGAGTCAAGGAACGTTTATGCCTAGAGACTAGGGATGTTGTCTTTTATTTATTTTATTTAGCCTTATATTATTATTTTATTTAATGGATTTTGGGTCCCCACTATCTTGATACTTTTTCATTATTCAACATCTAATTCACCCACGGCCAAGGGCTAGGGGCATGTTGAAAGTTCGAGGAAAGTTCTCTTTTGTTTATTTTGTTTATTGTTTTATATTATTGTTTTATTTAATGGATTTTGGGTCCCCACAGCCTTGCTACTTTTTCATTATTCATTATTCTTTTATTTCACACTCTATGGATGCTACACCAAGGTTTGAATGTTTATTTTATTACTTCAACTTAATTTGTTTTGTGTGGCATGATAACATGGTGGACTACATGGCATGCAGATGTAAATTCTTAGCTTTCAATAGTCAACATGTTAAACATTACATTTAGGAATTTTGGAATCATGATCGTGAGGACCTTTTCATGTATCCATTGTTCAAATTAGGCCAGGGTTAGGGAGTCGAGGAACCTTTATGCCTAGAGGCTAGGAATCATGATCATTGTCCAACTTAATTTGTTTTGTGTGGCATGATAACATGGTGGTCTACATGGCATGCAGACGTAAAATTCTTAGCTTTCAACAGTCAACTTGTTAAACATTACATTTGGGAATTTTGGAATCATGATCGTGAGGACCCTTTCATGTATCCGTTGTCCAAATTAAGCCAGGGTTAGGGAGTCGAGGAAACTTTACACCTAGAGGCTAGGAATCATGACCATTGTCCAAATTAGGCCAGGGTAGGGTTAGTGAGTCGAGGAACCTTTATTCCTAGAAGCTAGGAATCATGATCATTGTCCAAATTAGGCCAGGGTCAGGGAGTCAAGGAGCCTTTACTCCTAGATGCTAGGAATCATGATCGTGAGGACTTTTTCATGTATCCATTATCCAAGAGGAACCTTTACACCTAGATGCTAGGAATCATGATCGCGAGGAAAGTTGTCTTTTATTTATTTTGTTTATGATCACGAGCAAAGTTGTTTTGTTTAGTTTTATATTATTATTTTATTTAATGAATTTTGGGTCCCATTCATTATTCCAACATCTAATTCAGATCTTAGTTTTATATTATTATTTTATTTAATGGATTTTGGGTCCATTCATTATTCAACATCTAAGATCCCATCTAATTTAGATCTTAGTTTCAACATCTAAGATCCCATCTAATTCAAATCTTAGTTTTATATTCTTATTTTTATTCAACATCTAAGATCCCATCTAATTCATATCTTAGTTTTATATTATTATTTTATTTAATGGATTTTGGGTCCCATTCATTATTGAACATCTAATTCACCCAAGGTGTGAGGACTACGAGGACATCTAATTCACCCATGGTGTTAAGATCCCATCTAATTCATATCTTAGTTTTATATTATTATTTTATTTAATGGATTTTGGGTCCCATTCATTATTCAGCATCTAATTCACCCGTGGTGTGAGGACTACGAGGACATCTAAGATCCCATCTAATTTAGATCTTAATTTTATATTATTATTTTATTCAACATCTAAGATCCCATCTAATTCAGATCTTAGTTTTATATTATTATTTTATCTAATGGATTTTGGGTCCCATTCATTATTCAACATCTAATTCACTCATGGTGTGAGGACTACGAGGACATCTAATTCACCCATGGTGTGAGGACTCCGAGGACATCTATTTCACCCATGGTGTTAAGATCCCATAGTTTTATATTATTATTTGATTTAATGGATTTTGGGTCCTATTCATTATTCAACATCTAATTCACCCAATGGTGTGAGGACTTCGAGAACATCTAATTCACCCATGGTGTGAGGACTCCGAGGACATCTAATTCACCCATGGTGTGAGGACTCCGAGGACATCTAATTCACCCATGGTGTTAAGATCCCATCTAATTCAGATCTTAGTTTTATATTATTATTTTATTTAATGGATTTTGGGTCCCATTCATTATTCAACATCTAATTCACCCATGGTGTGTGAGGACTATAAGAACATCTAAGATCCCATCTAATTCAGATCTTAGTTTTATATTATTATTTTATTTAATGGATTTTGGGTCCCATTCATTATTCAACATCTAATTCACCCATAGTGTGAAGACTGGGTGTTCACCCATCGTGTTAAGATCCCATCTAATTCACACCCATGGTGTGAGGACTACGAGTGTGTTGAAAGTTGAAGGAAAGTTGTCTTTCACACCCATGGTGTGAGGACTACGAGTGTGTGTTGAAAGTTCGAAGAAAGTTGTCTTTTATATATTTTGTTTGAAAAGTTGTCTTTTATATATTTTGTTTATATATTTTGTTTATATTATGATAAGATATTATTATCAAAAATACTACGAGTGTGTTGAAAGTTCCAGGAAAGTTGTCTTTGTCTTTTGTCTTTCACACCCATGGTGTGAGGACTACGAGTGTGTTGAACCCATGGTGTGAGGACTACGAGTGTGTTGAAAGTTCGAAGAAAGTTGTCTTTTATATATTTTGTTTGGAAAGTTGTCTTTTATATATTTTCTTTATATTAATTTTCTTTATATTAATGGATTTTAGTTCCCACAACCTCCGTAGTTTTCATTATTCTTTATTCTACACCGAATATTGGATTTTTATTTTATTTTATTTCATTAATAAAACTTAATTTGTTGTGTGGTTAAAACGTTTAAAACTTCCGTGCTCCACCATATCATCCTCGATATTTTCACATGTATGTTTAGAAACTCATAATACCTTATAAACACTTTAATTCCAACTCGCACCATGCATGTGGTAAAATGCCTTTTGATATTTAATCAAGGTCTACAGTTAAACGATGGATTTAATTAACAGTAGATGAGTGTCAACTTCTGAAGGCCATACCTTCAATTAGAGAGAACTAAATTAGGGATCAGATGCGTCATTGGAAAGCTGGAAAGGACGAGAATAATTTGAGAATGTTAATTTGGTCAAATATATCAATTAAATGCATAGAACTTTTAAGAAAGAAAAGACACACATTAGCATGAAACCTGAGTTTCAAATATCTAAATTGGACACAAATCAGTTCACCGAGTTAATACAATTGGGGAAAAGATTTATTAATAATTTATTTTATGCAATTGGGAGGAAAAATAGTAAAGTATATTCAAAGATAGTTGCACCATTTCTATTTGATTTTCTTGAAATTTTATTTGTTTCCTTTTACTAATGAAATATATATGTTTCCCATAGGTATGCAACTGGTCACTTACCTTAAGCTTTTGACGGAGATTTCTCATAGAAACTTCAATGGAGAATTTTCATGGAAACTTCAGATATATCCTTTGGTGCACTACCAAATCACAACTATTGATCATGGTTCTATTTTCAATTATGCATTATAGCACAAAGGATTTATTAAAGAACTTGTATTATTATTTAAACAACTCAATGGGACATAAGAGACAATATGCCTTATAGAAAAGAAAACGAGACTATGCACCACTATAAAATCAATTTCTCGAAGGAACTTCGAACTTGGAGGACTGAACTAAGTAGGAGATGTTGGAGATCAAAGAAGCTCATGCTATCATGAAAATTATTTGAGATTTATTGTTGTATGTATTTTATGGCTACTTGATGGCTTTCACTTTTATTCAATTTTGGTTTATTTTTTATTTGGATCACTATATATGGTCTTATTTTAGTATTAACATTAATTTCATAAAATTTAATATTTATTTAAATCCAATGAAAAGTTATTCTTATTCTTATGTTCGGTTAGAATTAAATCAAAGTTGAATGTTGGAAGAAAACATGTGTGTTTTGGCTCATAATTATTAGTAGTTTAAATAATTTGTCATTTTTAATTTAATTTATATTGCATAATATGATATATTTATGTGATTGGATAGTACAATCAGATATTGAATCCAGTTATTTCAATTTAAGTATTTGTTCGTGTGGTTATGGTAAATATTTATTCGCTTAACTTTATATACACATTTGCCTCAATTACTTTAAGTCATATGAACTATTTTTGTAATTTATCATTTAATTTTATCTTAAATTCAGTTATGGTCTATTTATCACACTCTTGGTTGAGATTGGGAATATTTTTTCTTTGGATAAAGATAATAAAAATAGAGATATATTTAGATTATCAATAAGATAGATCTTTTTATTGTTTTCATATTAGCGAAGACAATATTTAAATTTAGGAAATCATATTATAAAGTCTCCTTATGAGGGCCAAAATTCTAGATGGAAATTGGTACCACATACTCGCAAGAAATAGCATACCAAATAGATAAAGCTGTGATTGAAACCTTGATTAGGTGATCTCCCTAATGTTGACATGGATATCTATAGGCATTAGCATTTTTGGTGCTAGAAGGAGAGCACATTTCAAAGCTATCCCTGTGGAGATTGCATTGAAATCCTTTAGTTTTAATAACTCCTTCCCAAATCAGTATTTGGATGTGTGTTTCTCGATGAGTGTCATGTACCACTCCATTGAATATGGTAAAACACATGTTAAAGAATAAGTTTGATGGTGAGAGTGAAAATTCTACACTTGAACATGTGACTCAATTTATTGATAATTGTATTTCACATAAAATGCTTCATGAAGGTATCATATGTACAATATTCAATCCCACTTTCGAAGGCCAAGTGAATAAGTGGTGTGAACATTCCTAAACACATCAATTGATTCTTTGGAACAATTCATGATAGAGCTTCTTTTAGCTTATAGTAATATCAATTATATGATTTTATTTTGAAGAAATTAAATATCCTAGAATGAAATTTGACTAATCATTGGAAGAAGTTTTTGCAATATTTATTAATCTTTGTTAAAAATGTTTTAACATCTAGTTTCCCTTTCTTTGCAACATAATCAACTAAATATTAATCAATTTGAATTAAACAGTGATAATCAATTACAAGTTGACTTGGAACATTTAGAACTTGTAGCAAAATGACCATGTTTGAAAATTTTTTCCACTCTTATAAAGATTGAACTAGAGGAACATGAAATTTTACAAATACATGCACCCTCTAATTGTGCTTATTCATCGCCATTTTTGTTAAATAAAAAAGAAAGTTGTGATATCCTAGAAAAAAACTACAACGAACATAACAAAGAACCAGTTTGAATGTGAAAATTGCATTAAGAATATAAATACATCTTCTGATAAGTCAATTAATGACAATCGAACAATTTATTGGGATTATATTATCGAATATTCTACTAATTCTCCATCAATAACAACTCTTGAATATCCTCATACTAAAAATTATAGTGATGTGCTCACCAGTTTGAATGTGAAAATTGCATTAAGAATATAAATACATCTTCTGATAAGTCAATTAATGACAATCGAACAATTTATTGGGATTATATTATCGAATATTCTACTAATTCTCCATCAATAACAACTCTTGAATATCCTCATACTAAAAATTATAGTGATGTGCTCTTACTTCCATATTTCAACTATGAACATTATCGTGTTTTAGATAATGTATGTTGTTCATGTTTTCTAATAAAACATACCTTTGATATTGATGAATTCATGAGATGTCTACCATTTTATTTCATATTTCACTTACTTTTCATTATATCCTAAATTATGTTATAACTTTAATTCTTAGGATATTATTTCAGATCTTAAGGATTTTCATTCCATACGCCATGAATCTATTAAAGTGTAAGGTGGCGTTAATCTATGTATAAAGAATGACACCATTTTTTCTTAGGAATTTAAGCCTTATGAATATTATATATGGGAAGAATGAATTACTATAGCAAGCACATTTCATACAATATCTTCCAGTGGTTATTTACATTTTTTTATCAGCTAACAATCTTGTTGTTTAAATAATCATCTGGATAAGATTGAAATTCGTAATCATATAAACATTATTAACAATTCTCATCATATTAATATAAAATTATCTTATATAGTGATGAATGGAATTTCATATGCATAATTTGGTGGAATTTCATATGCATAATTTGGTCATATTGATCTGGAACAAGTTAATTTTTTAAAGTTTTAATGCTCGAGACTGGTCAAAAGGATGAGACACTTTGGTTGCAACCGATGGTTATGACGTGCTATCATCATCTTCCTCGGATATGTGAAGTTATTCCCATCAAGTTTCTTCTACAAAATATTATTCATAGTATTTTTAGACATGGTCCACATTTCCATATCAGTTATTTCACATATCATGATAGAATAAAATGCTATGTAGAAGAATATTTTTTACAAGAATTTTTATAAATAAATTTTGCTTTTCCTTCATATGTTATATACAACTCTATATATTTTATATTTTTTTTGTTTATTATTATTTTATTTTTATTTTTAATTTCTAATGTTTATGTGATTGTAATATTTCTATTTTGTAATCATTTATATTAATATTTTAGTGATAGTTTAATGGAAAATGATATGTATTAATTTCTTCAATTAAATTTTAATGATTTCACGATATTAATTCACATTCTTCTTACCAACCAAATTATTCATCAATAAACTATTCCAAATCTCTATCATTTTTTTAACATAATTTTAGCAACTTAACTGAATTTCACCTCCAAAAATTATTAAGAGAGGAATTCTTGTTACATAATGAATTTTATGATAATATAGAAAGTTGGATAGAGATATCTTTTTTTTTTTTTTGGTTGAGTAAGTATGGAGCATTCTATTAACCGTACAAGTAAATTACATATGTTACATGTCTTTGCAAGTGCAAGGACCCAAACAAGCAGCAACCTGTTGTGGGAATGCCATCAATAGAAAAAATAAACCCAGGATCAAACCAATCCACATGGACTTCCAAAAACCTGAAAACAGAAAGTAGTGTTAAACACCCAAGGACTCGCTATCATCCACTGAAAACTATAGAGCTTCCGCAAAACTAACATCCCCCTCCAAAAGTTGCAAAGTTTTGCTAAGCTTCCACTAATCCAGACCTGACGGTAACACAAACCGCAATTTAAAAATTTTGAAATCCAACCCTCTAAAGAGAGGACAACATTTCTTCACCGTTGATCTATCTAAGATCCAATGGTCACAACACTTCTTGACTACGAAACATGCTCCTCGACTGTCAACCGTCGATCTCGCTCCACTAGATCCAATGGCTCACATGTATTTCGGTTGATTAACTTGTGCTCTTCAAATCCACCTGAAAAGTGGTTTCCCTCTCTCCCCTTACTTATATGTGTCACTGAGAGAGTGGAATCGGAGCCAACTCGGAATTACCTTTTATGGCTTTTCCTCCGCCCGAAATCCACTTGTGGCTTTCCCAACCCGTTTCTTCTATTACGGACCCAATGGTAACTCAAACCAAGATTTATAAAAGTTTGAGATCCACCCTCCAAAAGAATACTCGACACTTCTACACCATTGATCTATTCAAGATCCAATGGTCACAACCCTTCCCGAGTTCAAAACAAGCTCCTCAATTGTCAACTGTTGATCTCGTTCCACTAGATTTGACGACTCACACCTATTTCGACTAGTTAACTTGGACATTCCAAATCTACCAAAAAAGCAATTTCTATCTCTCATCTCGCTCTTACGTGTCACTATGTGTATGGAATCGGAGCCAACAGGGAATTACCACTTACAACCTTTCCTCTACCTGAAATCCACTTATGGATTTCTCCAACCCACTTCTTCTCGTTAACTATCAGGTAACTCCCTTGCCGAAACACCATAGATCTAATTCAACTAAGATCTATCAATCCAAAACTAATCTCCACGTCATTGTGTCCTTGGTCTTCCTCCATTTTTCTCGACCATTTGCTAAAATTCATTGGAATACTAATGCCAATACAAACTGTGGATTGTTGCCAATCAACAGGCAAATAGTTTAAGCAACCATGTACTCCCGCCTGTCTCCTAAGCCTCATATATCCAACCTATTGATCTAACAATCCCTATCTTTGGAAAAATGAAAGAGGCAATCCTCTAATAGTTTGGTTTGGGTTATCAATTCCCAAACGAGCCAAGTGTCCCTTTCCTTACTGATCACTCCTTCATTCGCGAGATGATCAGCTAACATATTAGCTTAAACTCTTTTTACATGGACAAATTGTATAGTTTTTAAGGTGTGCAGGTGGGTATAAATACGAAGAAATACCTGTGATAGCGTACAATGTTTCGACACTTTCTCTGGCACTATACCATTGCAAATTTTCTTCCCATTCTAATAACCAATTTTGAGTCTGCTTAAATGATGGCATTGTGTGAGTTTGAATTCACCAAGATTTCGAGGCATTGCTCTAAGGGCATGAGTTTCGTCATGGTATTAGTGGCCTTCCCCAAGCGGCCATGAAAGATCTCGTTTATTCATCCCTATTCATCTCTTATAACACCCCCAAAACTAGCTAACCCTATGTTGCCCTTAGATGCTCCATCTATATTGACTTTTAGGAAGCCATGTGGAGGAGGCTTCCAAATATTTATATATGCATTTATTTGGATCACATCCTTAATTATGCCCTGCAGGCCTATAGATTGGATGTTGGCATTATGATACATATGTTGTACTTGATGGCAACCCACTCATCTCAGATGATAAATTATAGTGCAGCAAAGTTCACGCACTTTCATGCAGAGAAAATTTCCTTTCATGTAGAGAAAAGTTCACGCACTTTCATGCAGAGAAAAGTTCACGCACTTTTATGCAGAGAAAAGCACACGCACATGGGAAATCTTATGGTTGGTTCATGGTATTAGTCCGACAATTTTTGATCCTATGGTTTTGGTCCATGGTATTACATCCAAAAGTATTGAACCCAAGTATTGGGTCCATGGTATTGTTTCTCAATGGTTTTGGTCCATGGTTTTGAGTGAGGCCTAACCTAAAAAAAGGAAAGGAGATCATTTGGCTAATCACAAGTGTTGAAAGTCTTAAGAAGAGCAAGATCTAAATTTCTGATAATCTGTTGGTGAGACATAGTTGAATCTGAATCAAGGAGAAACCAGAGAATTAAAAGTCAGATCTACTGAAGAGAGAAGCAACGATGTAGTGTGGAGGTGCGCAGAACCAAAGAAGAAGTAGGTGTGGAGTTGCGCAAACTCGTCATGGTAGAAGTCCGGATATTTGCAGGTTTCCTTCAGTGAAGTTGTGGACCTTTCTTGAAATATATTTTAGCTGTCGTTTTCTCTAGAGATCTGGATTTAAATTGGTGTCTGGTTATTGGTGTTATTTTCCGGTTACTACATTCTGAGAAGTTATTTGTTTAAAGGAGTTTGGGTGATGCACATGTACATGATGTTTTGGATCTAGTTTGAAAAATGATGTAACGTGGTCCCTGGAAGGAAAGAGAAGGTAGTAACCTTTTGTAGGTTAGCACCTACGTATTAGTAATTCAGCTAGTACAAGAGTTAAGGGGGTTGTAGCTCCCTTCCAGAAGAAGCTGGAAAATGAGAGAGGGTTGTAGCTCTCTGCAGGTTGTAGCCTGCATACTGATAAAAGACTGCACCAGTACAAAATCATTGTAAGAAGAAGTTTCTAATTGAAAGAAGATAGAGACATATCGCAGTAGGTGGCTTTCACCCACATTGGGTTTCCACCTTACATCTTGTGTTCCTTCGTGTGACTATTTATTTTGTGTTCCTGCTCATTATTCTATGGTTCCCACATACAGATTAATGACAAACATCTGAAGAATAAATTAAATTATAAGTTTGAAAGGTATATGCAAGTTTCAATTGTGAGATCTGAAAATATTTGTTTGATAATACTAATTCACCCCCCCCTCAGTATTATTTCCAACAATTGGTATTAGAGCAGGTCCTTTAGAAGAAGCTTGATAGCTTGAAGGAAGATCTATCATCATGAGCAACTACGAGAGAGAAGCATCGATCAGGCCACCAATTTTTGATGGGACCAATTTCATCTATTGGAAGGTAAGAGTCATTGCATATCTTCAATCTCTTGGTACAGAAGTCTGGGATATCATAGATACAGGGTACACTTTTCCATCAGCAACTCCCACAGATCCAGTTGAGAAGAAGTAATTTGAAACAAATGCAAAGGCTGTCAATACTCTATTAGGATGTCTATCTCAATTAGAATCCGTCAAGGTTATGCGGTATAAAACCGCAAAAGGAATATGGGACAAGATCATTCTGAGCTATGAAGGATATGAATAGGTAAAATGAGCAAAATTTCAAACCCTCAAAATTCAGTATGAAAATCTCAGAATGTACAATGATGAAAGTGTGCCTAACTATTTCCTACGAATAGATGAGATTGTTAATTATATGAAAAACTTGGGTGGAGAAATAAAAGAGGCAATTGTGGTTGAAAAGGTTTTAAGATCTTTGTCTCCTAAGTTTGAATCAAAAGTTTCTGAAATAGAAGAAAAGGAGAATCTAAAGAAAATTACCATGTCACAGCTACACAGAATTCTAACCGCTTACGAAATCAGGAAAGGAGGACCTTTAGACAAGAGAGAAGCTGGATTCAAGGCTTCATTCAAAGGTGATTACTATGAGTCCAGACATATGTCAGAAGAAGAGGAAGAATCAAATTTTTTCAAGAAACTTCAATGGGGTGCCAGAAGATTTAGAGGTAAGTTTCCCTTCAAATTCTTTGCTTGTGGAAGATTCGGTCACTATGTTGCCAAGTGTCCTCAGAAAGACATGCTTGACAAAGGTAAGGAACCTGTTAGATGGAACAAGAAACATAATGTAAGTAAGAAAAGCTACTACACTCATGAAGATAGTGATGGACTCTCAAATAGTGATGAAGATGAACAAGGTAATAATTATAGACTTTTAATGGCTTTTGAAGATGATGATTTCATGGATGCTATAGATGAAGAAGGTCTTTATGAAGAGATTTCTAAACTCAAAATTTGTTTAGAAGAGAAAAATATGATTATTGATACTCTGCAATTTCAACTGGCTGAAAGGGAAAAACATCATGAAAAGTTAGAATGTGAAATTGTGGGACTTAGAAAAGAGATTGAGAAAACAAAAGCTCTTAATCTTAGATTTGTTAAAGGATCTCAAACTCTAGATGAGATTATCAATGTGCAACATTCTCCCCTAATCAAGAAAGGTCTGGGATATAATGAAGAAACATCTCGAGCATAGAAACCATCCACCTCCAAAAGTTATCTTGATGAAGCAAGGAGGAGTGAGAAAAGACCCAATGGAGATCACCAGGTAAATCAGGGACAATTTACCTCAAGAATGAACAAAGACTACTAGGTAAATTAGGGGCGATCCACCTTAAGGATGAACAGAAGCTACAATCAGCCACAGGCAAAATCTTCTCAATCTACCTCAAGAATGGATGACAGTAGAAACTACAATCGTTTGGTTGGTAGATTTGATAATCGCGGGAGTTTCTTCAATGGCCAATGCTTCTCTTGTCATAAATTTGGTCACAAAATAGCTCAATGTGTTGCCTATAAGACAATCATGACTAGAGAAGCTCAAAAACAAGGAAGTATGACTAGGATCATGAAAAGAACCTACAATAACTTTTCTTCTCTTGAAAATGAAATTGAATGTTCTATTTGTAACAACTTCGTTCATGAAGATTTTGAATGCAGGAGCAGGTTTTGGCAAACAAATCAGAAGGAACAAGCCTCAAGTGCCAAAACATGGAGAATGAAATAACTACAACCAGAAATATGTGGTATAGCCTTATATGCGGAAGGGCACGAAAATCAATGGTACATCAACAGTGGATGTTCAAAACATATGACAGGTGATAAGGAAAAACTGCAGTCGTATAGTTCCTTAGAAAAGGAGAAGAAGGTCTCATTTGGAAATGACACCCCTACTCTCATAAAAGGTAAAGGTTCTATTCTGTTGAAGAAAAGGTCAAAGCTGTAAATGTTATGTATGTTGATGGCTTAAAGCATAATCTATGGAGTGTCAGTCAGATGTGCAATCAAGAAACTGAGGTAATATTTCGATCAAATGGATGTAGTGTTCGTGATCTTGATATAGGAGAAACAGTGATCAAAGGCATAAGAACTCCAAATAATTTATATATATTCAAAGAAGTACAACATCAATGCTATCTAAGCAAGAATGATGAACACTGGCAATGGCACCAGAGATTGAGGCACCTAAGCTTCTCACAAATAAGGAAAGCATGCAAGTACTAGGCAGTTCGTGGTCTTCCAGACATCAGAATTCTAGACAATACAATATGCAAGTCATGTCAATTTGGTAAGAAAACCAGAACTAACTTCCCTCAGAAGGAAGGATCAGCTAGTAGGCCACTTGACCTTGTCCATACTGATGTATGTGGTCCGTCTAGGAAAAGGTCACCTCGGGGAGAAGAATACTTTATATTATTCATTGACGACTATTCAAGGATGGTCCAGATAGGACTTATGAAGCACAAAGATGAAGCCTTAGAAAAATTCAAATCCTTCAAAGCTTTGGTTGAAAACGAATCAGATCACAAAATTAAATGCCTCAGATCTGATAGAGGTGGGGAGTTTACCTCAAATGAATTTTTCGATTTTTGTGAAGAACATGGAATAAGAAGAGAATTCTCTACAGCTAGGACTCCTCAGCAAAATGGAGTAGTGGAAAGGATGAACAGAACGGTTGAACAAATGGCTCGTGCTATGTTTGATGAGTCTCGAACTCTCGCAACTTTTTGAGGTGAAGCCGCATTTACTGCAGTTGTTATTCTCAACAAGACAAATGTCCAGGTGAACAACACTCAAACCCTCATGAGCTCTGGTATGGTGAGACTCCTTTGGTAAAATATTTGAAAATTTTTGGGAGTAAATGCTACATCAAAAATACTGATGAAAACCTTGGCAAGCTTGAACCCAAAGTAGATGAAGGCATTCTTCTCGGTTACTCTCCCCACAACAAAGCATACAAGCACTACAATAAAAGGCTTGGAAAAATTATTGAAAGTATTGATGTAGCGGTTGATGAAGATGAAAACACTCCTAGGAAGGTAAGGTCTGAAGATTTCGAAGATGAAGAGGATTATCCATCTACATCAAATTAGATTCATGATGAAGAAGAAGAGACCAATGAGGCACCAGAAGAATAGATAAGGATAGAAGAAAAGACTCCATCCAGGTACGTTCAGAAGAATGATCCAGAATCTCAGATTTTGGGGCAGAAAGAGGCTGGTATACAAACAAGAAGAGCAATAGCAGAAGCTTCAAGCTATTTGGCATTACTCTCCTCCATTGAGCCACAAAATGTAAAATAGGCATGCAAAGATGAATGATGGGTCAAGGCAATGGATGATGAACTTGAGCAGATTGAAAAGAACAATAGTTGGGAGTTGGTTCCTAGACCAAAAGATAAGAATGTCATAGGGACAAAATGGATATTCAAAAACAAGTTGAATGAAAATGGGGAAGTTGTTAGAAATAAGGACAGACTTGTTTGTAAAGGGTATGCTCAACATGAAGGAATAGACTTTGAAGAAAATTTTGCTCCCATTGCTAGACTTGAGGCCATCAGAATGTTCCTTGCTCTCTCTAGCTTTCAGGCATTCAAAGCATTTCAAATGGATGTGAAATCTACCTTTCTGAATGGAGACTTAGAAGAAGAAGTGTACATTGAGCAACCAGATGGATTCATTCTTAGAAACTATCCAAAACTTGTATCCAGACTTAATAAGGCTCTCTATGGTCTTAAACAGGCTCCAAGGGCTTGGTACTATCGTCTGGACAAATACCTTCATCAACAAGGATTTTCAAAAGGATCGGCAGATAGAAATATTTATATAAAAATTGAAAATGACAAATTCCTAATACTTGTTGTGTATGTTAATGATACCATATTTGGTAGCAATGAAGAAGCTATGAGTCAAAATTTCACCTTGGTGATGTAGAAAGAATTCGAAATATCCTTGATTGGAGAGCTGGCATATTTTCTTGGTTTACAAATCCAATAAAATGAAGGCGTTATCTTTTTATCTCAAACCAAGTACCTCAAGCAGATCTTAAAGAAATATGGGATGGAGGATTTGAAACCTGTATGTACCACGATGGTGACAGGATGCAGCCTCAACACAAATGATGACTCGGTAGCAGTGCATAAACCAACCTATAGATATATGATTGGTAGTCTTCTCTATCTAACAGGAACCCAACCAGACATCATACATGCAGTGGGAATAGTTGGAAGATTTCAAGCAAATCCAAAGGAAACTCATCTTCAGGCAGTAAAGAGAATTTTCAAGTATCTTCAAGGAACTCAAAACTATGGTTTATGGTATCCTAGAGATACAGATCTCACTCTTCATGCTTACACAGATGCAGATTGGCTGGAAGTGTGGATGACAGAAAAAGAACTAGTGGTGGTGCATTCTTTATGGGTTCTAGATTAGTATCCTTGTTCAACAAGAAACAAAGTTCGATTGCTTTATCTACAGTTGAAGCAGAATATGTGGCTGCTATATCTTGTTGCACACAACTCCTTTTGATGATGCAAAATTTTTAGGATTTTCAAATCACTTGTACTCCACCTACCTCCATCTTATGTGATAATACAAGTGCAATCAACATTTCAAAGAACCCAGTCATGAATTCAAAGACCAAGCACATACCAATCAAGTATCATTTTCTTCGGGAACAAGTGCTGGAACAAAAGGTCAAATTGGAGCATGTTCCCTCCAAGGAACAAGTTGCTGATATACTCACCAAACCATTGCCCAGGGAGACAATTGAATACCTCAGACAGAAGCTGGGGGTTGTTGATGCATCATCCTGCTATTGAATCTTGTTTGTTGTATGCAGGTGGATACACGTATGTTTTCCGGTCTATGTGGGTCAAATGGGTCTATCAGAGATCATCTAGCATAGGTTCAGGGGGACTATATATTCTTCTAATGACACATTGTTGGCATTATCTTAGAAGTCCTTGGTTTGATTTCTCAAGAGTTTTATGGTGGAGTAGATTAATGTGTGCTGGTCTGAAGGTTGATTCTGTTGATAGATTTTCTTGTCTCCATGTCATGTACTTATTTTCATATCAAGGTCATGTAACGGCCTATTATTGTTTCCCCACTATGCCTGGGATGAATACGTTTTGTCTATCCAGTGTATTCCCACTTGGATGGGAGATGGATGAATGAATTAGTCTTGATGATAGGAAGGTTACTTATAATATATGGAGTCATGTTCCTATGTAGAACATCTTTTTGCAGACAACATTTTAGCATAGAGCATATACAAAGGGGGAGCTCATTCAGAGATTTCTGCAAGTACTCACGGGGAGTATGGTAGTATGCCCCTTTGCCCTTGATGTCAAAGGGGGAGAGTGATTGGTTGTTGTTGCCATCAAGTCCAAAGGGTGAGATTGTTGGCATTATGATACATATGTTGTACTTGATGGCAGCCCACTCATCTCAGATGATAAATTATAGTGTAGCAAAGTTCACGCACTTTCATGCAGAGAAAAGTTCCTTTTATGCAGAGAAACTTTCACGCACTTTCATGCAGAAAAAAGTTCACGCACTTTCATGCAGAGAAAAGTTCACGCACTTTCATGTAGAGGAAAGTTCCTTTCATGCAGGGAAAATTTCACACACTTTCATGTAGAGAAATGTTCACGCACTTTCATGTAGAGAAAAGCACACGCACATGGGAAATCATATGGTTGGTTCATGGTATTAGTCCGGCAATTTTTGATCCTATGGTTTTGGTCTGTGGTATTACATCCAAAAGTATTGAACCCAAGTATTGGGTCTGTGGTATTGTTTCTCAATGGTTTTGGTCCATGGTTTTGAGTGAGGCCTAGCCTATAAAAAGGAAAGGAGATCATTTGGCTAATCACAAGTGTTGAAAATTTTAAGAAGAGAAAGATCTGAATTTCTGAATCGGTTGGTGAGACATAGTTTAATCTTAATCAAGGAGAAACAAGAGCATTAAAAGTCAAATCCACTGAAGAGAGTGGCAACGGCGCAGTGCAAAGGTGCACAAAACTAGAGAGGAAGCAGGTGCAAAGTTGCACAGACTCGTTAGGGTAGAAGTGTGGATATCCAAAGGTTTCCTTCGGTGAAGTTGCAGACCTTTCTTGAAATATATTTTAGTTTCCATTTTCTGTAGAGATATAGATTTAGATTGATGTCCGGTTACTGGTGTTCTTTTCTGGTTACTACATTCTGAGAAGTTATTTGTCTGAAGGAGTTTGGGTGATGCACATGTGCATGATTTTTTGGATCCAGTTTGAAAATTGATGAAACGTGGTCCCTGGAAGGAAAGAGAAGGTAGTAGCCTTCTGTAGGTCAGCACCTACATACTATTAATTCAACTAGTACAAGAGCTAAGGGGGTTTTAGCTCCCTTCCAGAAGAAGCTGGAAAATAAGAGAGGGTTGTTGCTCTTTGCAGGTTGCACCCTGCATACTGGTAAAAGACTGCACCAGTACAAAATCATTGTAAAAAGAAGTTTGTAATTGAAAGAAGATAGAGACATATTGCAGTAGGTGGATTTCACCCACATTGGGTTTCCACCTTACATCTTGTGTTCCTTGGTGTGACTGTCTATTTTGTGTTCCTGCTCATTATTTTATGGTTCTCACATGCAGATTAATGACAAACATCTGAAGAATAAATTAAATTATAAGTTTTGAAGGTATATGCAAGTTTCAATTGTGAGATCTGAAAATATTTGTTTGATAATACTGATTCACCACCCCCTCTCAGTATTATTTCTAACACTGGAGACCCAAATGTAGTAGTATACATGCATCTTGGGGCAGATGAGGGTCCGTGGAAAGTTTCCACAACAAGCTTTTGACTGTGTCCCTCAACTGCCTTAAAATTTGATCAATTATGTGTTGGGGATTTCTTTCTTTGTTCTTGAAGATCCTACAATTACATTTTTTCCAAACATCACAGATAACAAACCCTGGAACCAGAGTCCAGGCTTTATTGATGACTTCATTCCGTGAGAGGTTTTTCCTCCAATTCTCCAGAGTGTTGGAGATGCTGAGTCTATCCCAACCAGTGTGCCTAAAAATTGAAGTCACCCATTCCCACATGGTAGAGGTGAAAGGGAAAAGGTTGAGAAGGTTATCCATCAGTTCCTCTTGTAAGCCACATAAATAACATTTGGATGGGCCAGTGAAGCCATTTTTCAAGAGATTATCCGAAGCTAAAATTTGCCTTTGATGAGTTAGCCAAATGAATAACTTTATTTTCATCTAGTGGGGGCTCTGCCAAAGATTCTTCCATACCTAATGAGGGTTTTGGTAGTTAAACCCTGTTACTACCTATCTATCTTCTTTGAGGTTGAAGTTTCCTTCAGTGTTCCTTCCCCATTTTAGTTGGTCAGGAAAGGAGAAAACCAAAATCCTCCTATGTTCTAGCTCCTGAGCAAGAGAGTATGCCTAGGCCTTTAGAGGGCTCTCCTCACTGTGGCCTAGATCCTACAAAATTCTCCATTTTTCAGTGTTCCTACCTGGTCCCAGAAGTCATTTACCATGAGTATAACTTTGTTATCAGTATCATGCTTGAGAGCTGCTAATTAATCCTTATAAACGTTGGGTTCTTGTTGCCAGTTATCCTCCCAAAACCGAGCCAAGTTCCCATCTCGGATCTCCCAAAAACTATGTTGTTGAACAATGACTTTATTTTCCCAGGCAAGGTTCCAAATGTGGGAGCCTTTAGTATTCCCTAACATTCGAATGCTATCCTTCTATTGCCAATTCTTGGCATATTTTTGTTTCCAAAGCTTGGCCTTGGTTGTTGCCAATTCCTTGATCCACCTCCACCAGAGTTTAGCTCCCAAAAATATGGTGAGGGTTTCAGGGTCATGAAGCCCCAAACCGCCATGGCTCTTAGGTTTGCAGATCTTGTTCGAGGCCACCAGAGCCGATTTCTTTTTCTCATCCCCTCTGCACCATAGAAAATCCCTTTGTATGCTCCTTATCTGTTGTTGAACTCCTTTAGGACCAGGAAGAGTTGAGAACATGAAAATGGTAATTGCCTACAAGATAACCTATGTGAGCATAAGGCACCCCACCAAATTTAAATATCTACGTGTCCATTTTTTGATCTTGTCCTGAAGTTTATTTATTATTGGCTCCCATACTCCCTTGCTTAGAGGCTTATCTATGAGAAGTATGCCCCGATATTTGGAAGGTAGTTGGCCCCTTTGAAACCTAAGAGTCTTGGTGATGTTTCTCTGAATATTAATATCAGTGTTAAAGAAAAAAAAAAAATCGTTGAGACTTACCTCTATGCCAACTGCCATAGAAAAGTCATTTAAGATTTGTATGATCGCTCTGACTTTCCTGACTATGGGTATGCCCTGCAACATTGTGTCATCCACAAATTGTTGATGAGTATTTTCCTCTCCATCCAAGGTGAGTTTGATACCCTAGATTATTCCTTCAACATTTTCTAATTTAATCTCTCTACCTAGCCCTTCCATCATTAGAGCAAAGAGGAAGGGTGAGAGTGGATCCTCTTGTTTGATACCTCTAGAGGGTGTGAAAGTTCTTGAAGGAGCACCATTGAGAAAGATGGAAAAATTTGTCGTGGTAACTACTACCATAACCCATCTTATCCAGTTTTGGTCGAAGCCATATGCTCTTAGGACTGCTCTTATATAAGACCAACTAAACATGTCGTAGGCTTTCGCTAGGTCTAGCTGAATGATCATACCAGCTTGTTTGTTGCTTTTGAGAGATTGTACCAACTCGTGAGCTTGGATGATGTTATTGAGGATTTGTCTTCCTTCCACATAGCTCATTTGCTCCTCTGAGATGAGAGCTGGTAAGAGGGGTTTGAGTCTATTGGCAATCACCTTGGAAATAATTTTGTACACCATATCACAAGAATCTATGGGTCTGAATCCATCCAGAGTCATGGCTTTTTCATGTTTTGGAATTAAAGCTATGAAGGAATCATTAAGAGCCTTTAGAACCCTTTTGGATCTTCTTGAGTCTTCCACCATCTCAAGGATATCCTGTTTGATTGTTTTCAAGTAGGCTTTGAAGAAGTCTACATTGAACCCATCTGGGCCTCAAGCTTTTCCATTTTTCATTTCATTAATCACTTCACTAACCTCCTCTTCTGAAACTGGCCTGATAAGGTTATGGTTGTCCTCTCTGGTCACTAGCTGAGGGATATACTGAGTGAAATTGTTGATGAACCTAGATCTATCCACTAGAGGCTCCTCTGTTATACTAAGGAAGTGTTGAACAAGGATAGATTCCATATCTTTATGAGAGGCAAGTTCTATCCCTTGAGAATCTTTGAGCTTTGTGATTTTGTTGTCTGCCCTATGATCCATGGTGGATTTATGAAATAACTTTGTGTTTCTTTCTCCCTCTCTAATCCACTGCACCCTCGACTTCTGTCTCTGGAAAATTTCCTCTTGCCTACATCGCTCTTCCCATTCTTCCTACAGAGAGTGAACTATCTCTTTCCGCTCATCAGTAAAGCCATCTGTGATGCTGATCTAATTGATCTCCTATAGTTTCTGCTCAGCTTCTCTTTTGGCTTTGAATATATTTCCAAATTTCTTTTTGTTCCAATCTTTAAGCGTGGATTTGATATGTCTAAGTTTTTGTTGGAGCAGGAAAATTCTAGTGCCTTGAATGTTTAGATCCTCTCTCCACCATTTATCAATATTGTTGGTGAATTCAAGGTGAGAGAGCCAAAAAATTTCAAATATGAAGGGTATGTTTCCTGGTTTAAACATATAAGTGGTTTCTAGTTGTACAGGCCAATGGTCCAAACCTCCAAAGGGAAGAATAGAAGATGTCATGGCAAGGCCTGAAAGAAAGAGGTCCTATGAAATGTTAAACCTATCGATTTTATAGACAACTTCTGAACCCCCTCCCGTCTTGTTGTACCAAGTGAAGGTGCCATTATTTGTTCCAATGTCCACTAACCCCATGTTCCTTATGAAGTTCTGGAAGGCCATGGAGTCTCTGCCTAGCTATTTTATACCACCTTTTTTCTCTGTAAGAGATCTTATCATATTGAAATCTCCTACAACAATCTAGGGTAGACTAGGGTGTCTTACTCTTAGATCCTCAAGGGAGGTGAGAAGCTTGATTTTATTTTCTAGCTTCTGAGGTCCATAGACATTTGTGATCATGTATATCTTCTG
This sequence comes from Pinus taeda, assembly GCA_000404065.3. NCBI lineage: Eukaryota > Viridiplantae > Streptophyta > Pinopsida > Pinales > Pinaceae > Pinus > Pinus taeda. The sequence goes on from APFE031014511.1 coordinate 75,047, forward strand.
ATCACCTAAAGGTTAACATACCAAAGAAAGATAGTTCCTAGACACTTCAGCATCAAGGGTTCCAAATTTTTGGGGATCACAGAGTGTAAGAATCCTCCCCGATTAGTTATTATATTTAACCCCTAAATAATCATACTTTATGAGCCATGTATTATGAATTTCTCTAATCTTATCCGTTGAACACTTTGTCTCCTGAATAAAAACCATATCTAGCTTTTCTTCTTTTATTCTATTACTAAGATTTCTTTGTTTCCTTCTATTTCCTATGCCTCTAATATTCGAGGTTGTGAGCTTCATTAGAGAAGGTTGATAACAGAATAATTTGTGTGATCTTTCATCTTACCTAATTTGATCAAGAGTTTCCCATATTCATTCAGCAACTCCTTCTGTCTTTTTCTTGCTCTTTTCCTGCCTGGGTTCTTTGGAGATTGTGACTATATCTCCTTCACTATTTTGACCCCTCTACTCTCCTGGCTATCATGATTTCTTTTGACTCCAGAGCCCTTTGGTTGTGATCTCGATAGGAAGAGTTGTTGAACCCTATCATATTCATCTTTTGGTAGGGATTCCACTCCTTTCGTCATCCCTTGTTCCATAAATTTCTCTATATCTATATTTTCCCTTTCTAGAATCTCCTACAGTTCATGGTCCTCCATTCCCAACTCACTTGGAGTCATATCATGGCCCCTACTTATCTCCATATTGCTTGGCAGATCCTCCTTTTCCTGGTTGATTTCTATGATATCTTCCATGCTAGCATCCCTTTCCTTCTCAGTTGTTGGACACCTAATCCTCAATGGGTTAGTGTGGAAGCCAAATAGACTAAAGGAAGTCCAAGAGACCTTGGGATGTGAAACCCAATGGTCGAAACACGTACTATAAATGTATATCTCTTGTTAATAAAAATGTATTCTCATGTTTTCTCCTTTAGATTCTCTTGTTGCCATGTGTGTGTAACATGGTATCATAGTAGGCGTATTCCTGCAGTGCATGATTTCTTTGAGCCATTTGTTTTATGGAATTTATGTGCAGATAATTTCTACCATTACTTATGAATATTTCTCAGCAAAATTATAGCTGCCACCTGTATCTATTAGGTCTGCTACTTACATGCACCAAGTTGTTTCATCTAATTATGTCTCTATCATTCTGAATATGCTCAGTCATAATAATCTGCCTTCTACGTGATAATGGGTAATCTTTGGTATTCCCATCAAATACCTCCTCCTACAACTTTGTCAGCATTCAATTAGCATTCATTTTCCAGCTACTCTACTCAACATCTCTCTGACTTGTGTTGCTCGGACAACACCAAAATTCTCCTTGCCACCCTAACGTATCTGACAGTTCTGCCTCATTCTCTCTGTGTCAAATCAATACCCATTTTTGCATGGAGAGCACTTCAAAGATGTAGCAACACCCTTTCAGGTTTACTCTTGTTCGAGAATAATCGAGAGGACATATTTATGAGTTTATCTTGGCTTGGATTGTATGGACGTTGGTATTAATGCTCCCTTGGCCCTCACAATCCACTGTCACAGTCCCATTGCAAGTTGTACTAGTTGGAATTGAACACGACCTTAAACATGTAACTCATGAGATGTCACATACTATTCTATGAGATGCTTCACAGTGGCATACAATTTGTAGATAATGTACTTTTTTTTTATCCTAGAAATTCATAGAAGGCGGGATAAAATCCCTATCCATATGCAAACGTTAGATCGACACCTACATTGTCCTACTTTTGCAACACTTTGAGTTTCACCTCAAGTATATCCAAGCATCCCAGGAGAACCATCAATAGGCAGTCACAGAGTTATCCAAGCAATTTTCTCAACCAAATTTAATCGAGGTTGCGGCCTTACTGGCTCAAAACACCCCTTCGCGGAGTAAGATTTGTGATATTCTCATTTTTTTGCAGTTCCATTGTTGAAAACCTCCTTGTATTTAGAAGGAAAATGCCAAGATAATTTGAAGCACAGTTCGCGAGGTATCTTCTGGTTTTTGTTGCAGTGTGAAAAAAAACTGCCTTTTATTTACAGATTTAACATTCGAAATTAAGCCACTTTAACCATGCGTTGGAATTTCCTCTAATTTCATTAGTTGAGCTTGTCTAACTCCCCCGAATGTGTTGTTTTATTGTCAATTTTTGAGCGTTTTGCATCTTATTTGGTGGATTCTATCTGTCGACTTCACATTAGCAGCACGAAATGGAAGCCTTTTCCTTTTTACCTTGGTCATGGCTTCTGAAGGTTACAATAATGGGCGACAAGTCACTCTTAAATACTTTTTCATCATTGTAGATTCCCTGGGCTGAGTATTAATCACCCGGCTTGTGGGTGGGACTGTGGGAGATTCAAAAGCTGACTTCCCTCTATATTTACATCACAATACTCCTCTATTCAACACGTGGGTGATGGACTCATGCTACGGTTGATTTACTCGAGTAAATATACCTTTGTGTGGACTCTTTGTTGGTTGAATTGAGGGAGTACCTAAGCTAGAAGGAGTGGCTGAGTTACACACATTATTTCAGACAAGCATGGTCTCTTTATCCCTCTGTCAGCAGTGATGTCGTAGCATTTATTAGAGCTCATAATTTTGGGTCAAACAACTAATTTGAATTTCATCTTTGACTGATATTCTGAGGCTATCTCATTGTGGCAAGTTCTCAAGTTCATTCGTTCCCTCTCTTTGTGTATTGTATACTAAGTGTAAAAGAAATAAAGGAAAGAAGTTGTTCTTCATTCTCATTCCTATGTATTAGCGGTAAATAAATTTATGAGTATATAATGAATCTGTTTAAGCCTCTAGAAAGTTATAAGCTTTATGGGTAGTTTGATTTTGGTTGGCGACAAATCAAAGTGTTTAAGATCGAGGTTTTGAATATTAGTCCATGCATTAAAGTCATTGGTTTTTGTATTTCAGAAGCATAGGATTCGAAGAAATAAAATAATGCTTCCTGATAAATTTTCTTCAAGTGATTTGAACTCAAGGCAAGTTAAAGATTGCACCGTGGACCTTTGAAATAATGAGTTTTTGTAGTCAAGACAGATTCCAAAGAAGGACAGCGGGAAAACAAATAAAATTCCTCGAGAGTTTTCCTTCAAGTGAATTGTGCAGTCTGTATACAATAATGGATCAGTATTTGATCCTGAAGTTCTTGATTTCACAAAGGATGATCTAATAGAGAAATTTACTGCTGGTATTTCTACTGTGACAACTTTTTCTAGTATTTGAAGGATCCAAGCAAATTTGTTGTTGTTTCTACCCCAGTGTGGCATTGTATTTAAAGAAAAAACTCATTATAGTCTTTGTCTACAGATATATGCATTGATTCCTTGATTCGACTATTGCATAAGAGTTTGGTGGGTCGTATAATGGAAATGATTGTTTTGTGGAGAAAAGTTTAGTCGGTTGTATTGTCAGAACATAATGCTGGTCATGAGTAAACTCTTACTCTTATATGGATTGTAGTCGGTGCTTGCTGGTTGCACACTGATCATTTGCTGCACATTTATAAAGGATATTGTTGTGTACTATGAGTGGGTATTACTTTTCTGCATTGAGTAGTAGTTGTGATCAGTTTTTAAGGTGTAATTTTGACACTGAAGAAAAAATGTCGAGAATCAATGAAGTATTAGAGTTCCTCAAAACACTGATATTGTCTACTAATCATGATACATTAAAATTTAGCAAAGTTTCTCTCATGTTGATATTTTCTATTTGGAGCAAAATAGGAAAAATCTCAGCTGATGACAACAATAGGAATTCAGTTCCTAGATTAGCTCAAGGTTGTTGGGAGGGAATTAATTCCTCCTATATTTGATGTGAGGGAGTTAATGAGCTGTTAGATTCTCTATGCTATATAACAGGCAATTGTTTGGATGGTTTGCTAAGAGAGTGAGAGTTTTGTGAGGATTTGTTGATGTAATCTCCAATTTAATTAATAAATTCTTGATGCCTATGTTTGGTGGACGTAGCCCAGATTGCTTGGGTGAACCACGTTAAACTCTTGTGTTTATGTGCTTGAAAAATTGTTGTGTGTTTATTTAATTCTGCTGTGCACCTGAACCAACAATTGGTATCAGAGCATGTTGGAGGTGCTGCCTGGATCGTTTGCTACATCGTTTGTTGGCAGCACGCGTGGAGCTGGAGCGAGTGCGTGGAAGTATTACATCTACGTAGAGAACCGATCCGGCACTGGTGGTTTGTTGTTGTGCAGTGCTGCCTGAAACTGATGCATTCACCGAGTGAGTAACTCTATGTTCATTACTGCGTGGAGCTGGTTTTTTAAATGTTGCTGGTGCGCTGTTTATTCATGCGTGGATACCTGGAGCCATTATTGAATTTTTAATCTTGATGAGAGAGCCATATGTTCATTTAAATTAAGGTTTCAATTTTGACGAAGGTAGGAAATGGTTTCAAAGTAGGGCGCATTGCATTTTCAGTTTTGTTATGAGAGCTTGGAAGAGACCAATTGAGAACAAGAGATGAAGTAGGGCACTCTTCACTGTTTTAATTGTAGGAAATTGGTGTCCAGGCCAACAGTTTACAGTTAAATTTGAAAATATGGCCTGCATTTCAACATCTGACCGTTCGGTTTTAGGCTTACCGTATGTTTGGTCCCGTGAGCAATGTATGTGATTTTGCACTTTTTTAGTTACTCACAGTTTGTATCAGGCGATACGTATATATGGAGTAATGAAAACATACATGTGATGGAGTAACGAAAATATACATGCGATGGAGTAATGAAAATTTACATGCGATACGTATACATGTTAGTTTTGACATGGCACACCATTCCAACATTGAAGTTGTTTGTACCTTAAGCATGCAGAAAGGTAATAAAATTTGTGTTGGCTGTTTAGTTTCAGTTATAGTAGTATCGAAAATGTAACATATCAAGCAATCAAAGGAGTGTCCATTCTAACGAGAGAACTGGTGATATGTTACAAATAATTGCGCATATTGCAGATTTGTTGAGCCAGACGCAGGGAATTGTTTATTTTGGCGGTGGTCTTTTGTATTGTAATTCATAGCAAAAAAAAAAATTGTTGTGTAAAAACGAAGGCATAGGAACATTTTTTTTTTTTTTGAAGTGCAAAGGGCAGTTTTCTATTTTAAAGGCAAAGGCAGAAAGGCATAGGGAATTTTTTTTTATTGCTGGTTGGATATTGGAGAATATTGTGTTTTTTGATACAAATGGCGAAAACACAAAGTGCCCGGTTTGAAATTCATAAATTTAATGGCAAGAATAATTTTGAGATCTGGAAGGTAAAAATGCATGATTTACTTGTCCAACATGGCATGGCAAAGTGATGCAGGAGCAACCAACAACAAAGCAAACCAGAGGATCAGAATAGAGAAAAGCTTGTTTTAAAGCAGGAAAGCGAATTTAAAGCGGATAATTTAAAGCAGATAAGATGGATACAACTATGCACGCTTTTGGAGAGCTTTCATTGTAGAAAAACTAGGAGAAAATCTTATCAATTCTTCCTAATGCATCTTATATAAATGTAATGTGATAGGGTGAGAGATATATCTTATTTGTGAGTAAAATAGTGAGTGAGCAAGATGTAGTCGATTGTGAGTTGGGTTTTAAGGCTGAAATGCCTTCGCCTGGAATGTAATTTGTTCTGTATATATATATATATATATATATGAAACGTGTTCTAGTATTGTGTACGCCTACGCCTGTGTGTATGGTATAATTAAGTTAAATCTTGTGTTCAAGCTTGTTGATCCAAATATCATGTATCTGTTATATGTAAATGTTTGTATGTAAATGTTTGTTAAAGACAGCATGCAGCGTAGAGGAAGATTCTGATGATGATGGAGAGATGAATGCTCTACCAGCGAAGAAATCACAAAGGAAACAGGCTCCAAGATCTTGTTTTTTTAAAGAATTTGGGATTTTAGGCTTATACCCAGATCTCATTTTCATCAAATAAGAAGAACAAACAAAATAACTACAACTGTGGGCCTTGTTCTTTGCAATAAGTCACAATGCATGGTGATTAACCACCTGGAATACTAATTAATATGCATCGTCAACTATGAAGTCAATAACATCAATGGATTTACTAGAATATTCTCTCAAATGGTATCTCATGCATAATATAATTGGTATCGGTGCCAATGCTTGCACCCAAGTCTCACTTTCCTTGCATATTTGTACATAATTTTGCATGCCCTTCCTACTTTTGATTTCAACTTCATTTTACATGAAATATTGATTCCCATGAAATTATTTGTAATATACGAACAAGAGGAATAGATACAACACGAAAAATTCCCCGTCCGTACTACTAATTGATTGATTAAGACAGTGTGGGATCCATAATCCACACAACGAAATTAATCTCTACACAAATTCCTTCACACACTCTTTCTCTACAGTTCACCCTTCGCATAAAGTTAAAAAGGCATGATATAACTTTTATGTATTTATATATTATATTAATAGTAAAGATATGTCTATTCATTGCACCTCTCAACTATGGAGGTCGTGGACTCAATTCGCAAATAAACAACATATTCATCTATAATTAATTGTGAAACTAAAGAGATGTGATCATGAGAATGGGGACATAAACCAATTCTACTATAAAAAAACATTATTTGTGGAAGGTGATAAAATAAGGACAATCTTTCGCACTCCCATTCATGACAACTTTATGTAGTTATGCTCATCCACTTCCGATATGTGAAATCGATATGTATGAATTAACAATCCCCCATCTAAAGTGACTTTGTCCCCCTCCAAAATCAACCATTATTTTGACTGTGAATATATCAGACCGACATACAAGATGACGATATGTTGAAAAATTAAATTATCGATATTTTGATACGTTACTGAAGTATCAAGGTCCTTCTACCGAAAGGGGAGGGAAAAAGTGGGCCCTTTAAAGACAAGTAATATTAATAATCTATAAAAGGCACACAAGCACATACATAAGAATGAATCATTGATCAATCAGCGAAATAGTTTACAAGGAAGAAATAATTGTTAAAGTAATTACAACACACATTTAACAAGATAAGTACCAAAGTTGCCAAAATAGTTCAATTTCCTAAGTACATATGAAAACAACATACATCAAAAACATTCAAAAAACATTCTTACAACATCCACGACATATGCATGAAAGTGTGCCAGCTCAACAATCTTCTGAATTAAGTAAAAGTTCCAAGATACATCAAGACAACGAACACCACTAGCCCCAATAGTGGAGCATTAGAGCAGTCACTTTCTCCCCCAAAACAACTATCTTCCTCTCCAATTCCCGGTAGGAGGATCCAAGGTAAAAATTCCTTTGCATGTACAATGAGGGTGTATATATAACAAATGGGGTGATCATTCACCTCCCATGTGACTCTTGGGCTACCCTCATGATTGTTTGACTTCTCTATGACCTTTCAAATCCTACATGACTTTTCACATTACATGGATGACTCTTGGACTTCCATTTTACATTACATTTTCCAATATAGAATTTACATAATCCACAAAGGATGTGGCACATGATGACTCGTGACATGACACAACAATGATGACATGTATTGGATGATGAAATGGCAATGTCAAGCCACTCTTTGATGTTCCTTTGTCTTCAAAAAGATATGTGCAATGCTTCATCTTCATGAGATATATCCTTTATTCTTCATATCCACCCTCTGAAGTGTTTCGAATCAGATGGAACCTTCATGCAGTCTTGATCTTTGATTTTATATTATAATATGGTGTTCCTTTTCCTTCTCTCCTAATGATCACATTATCCCTTCAGCTTCATATGTGTCTTCTAGCATGGTCCCCTTCTCCTTTTCCTCATCATAACCTTGAGATGATAAGATAGAGTACTTGCAATTGAAAATCGTTCATGATAAGATGACATTAGTACAAAAAACCCTAACCTAACATATTTCATGAGCTCACCTGTTAGGGCTAAAACCAGTGACTGGTTGAGTGACTGACTAAGGGATTCGGCAGTTCCAAAGGCCAAGGTCTAGGATTAAGGCTTGAGACTACACAACGCGGATTTGAGGATGATCATGTTCAAGACATTGTGTAATTAAGGGGATAAAGATCTCAAGGTTGGGTCTTGAGGCTTGAAGATACCCACTGTGCAGTTCTCGGAGGAAAAAGGCTAAGGAATTGCATAGTTGAGGGATTCAATGACTTAGTCTATAGGCTTGATCCTTGAGACTGCACAATCTGTAGTTATGGAGCCTTGGGCAGAGGGACTACACAGTTGAGGGACTCAAGGACTCAAGCTGGAGGCTTGAGCCTTGAATTTTCCCATTGTGTAGTTCTAGGAGGTAGGGAGGCTAGGTGATTGCACAATTGTGCAATTCAAGAGCTGAAAGATGAGGCTTGAGCCTTGAGATTGCGTAATGTGCAATATTGACTGGGAAAGAGAGATAAATTGCACAATTTTGGAGGTCAAAAGCTACATTTGAGCACTATGATTATGCAATGTGTAGTCCTAGAAGCCAAGGACTGTGCATTGTGCATTTTCTAGGGACAAGGATGTTGTTAGAGGGATGAGATTGTGCAAGGCGTAGTTTAGGATGAGCAGAATGAGGTTGAGTGGCCCATCGAGGATTTTTCCTAGTTGGAATAAGTGTTGGCTTAGTGAGATGAAGATAAGAAAAAGAGAGAATCTGAGAATTATCACACACTTATACTACATGATGACTCGAAAAGAAACAGTGAGAACGTATGAACAACATGCCTTCCTCAATGCGACAACTTTGTGACCAAAGTGGCGACACTTGTGCAACAGTGCTTGAAACTTTTGGAATGAGTTAAAAACATTTCTAAATGATAGGAACAAATCATTGTCACAAAAAATTGCCATTGAAACAAGCCAAAACTATGTTTTGCACGATAAGCGACACTTCTCATGCCCAAAAAATGACACATGTGATATGGAAAGAAAAGAGCAAACAAGACTTGCAATATGTGAACAATGGTGAAAGTGACACATGTCAGAGTGAAGCTAACATGAAAATGGGACTAATTAGAGTGAAACCAATATAAAGAGATAGTAAAAAACATGAAAACAACGCTCACGAAAGCGAAGGTTCACAAAAGCGACAATTTAAAGAACTCGTCAAAATAGAAGTACCAATGCAACCGAAAGTGAGAGATTTTCAATGAACATGCGCACTAACTGTGGACATGGATTGAGCATAGCATAAACACTTTCTTGATGGACTATGCTAGGCCTGTTCAAGATTTTTTGAAATAATGCGCTCATGAATTCATTACGAACTGAGCATTTGTAAGCAGGTGACTTCGACACTTGAAATCCTAGAAGGGAGCTTAAAATATTGACAAAGCATTACTGACCAAGAAGTGACTACAAAATGACCGATCGCAAGATCCACTGTAGGCTCCAAAATTTGAGTGTAGGAAAACGTTCGGAGGGTTTTTTCTGCAATGAAAATAGGCACCAAACCTAGTAACCTCAGTCTTTAGCTGTAGTATCATGATCCCCTAACCTGCACCCAAGTGGAACAACCTTAGTCCCTTGGTGGCACCCACCTTCCAAGGAATCTTACAACCAGTTAGAATGGTGTCAGCTACATCTCCAGGATCTTTTCTACTCTCTAGGTGTCCAAGTTCTTACCAGCCAAACTGAATAACCCTCTATCAGTTACAGAGCCAAAACCAGAACTCACTAACTATATTTGAACTGATTTCCCCACCATAAATCCATGGCCACCAAGCCATACCCAGAGTCACCAAGCTCTTTGAGTTACAAGGGCTCACAAAACCAGAGCACCAATCTCTAAAACCAAGATGCCTCCTATTCAACATAATTAATTGAATAACAACACCTCATTTTGTTACAGAGCCCAAGCCTGTGACTCACCAATTTCTAATCCAGTTGCAAAGTCCAAGCTCTAAGCGTTAATGTCTTGTTCCCCTCATCCAACCATGAGTGGCTAAATAATCCATCATTACCATCACAAGAAAAAACTACACTTCTTATAAATGCATGGCTTTATTTCACCATGTGGCACCTTCCGAAGCCACATGGGCCGTGGGTGACTTCTCACTGAAAATTCACTCTATTGTTTCCCTTGTCACCATAGATTTGCACCACCATACTCTTTACCATGGAGTGGCCCTTGCAACCAACCATTATTTTATTAATATAATATATTTATAAAATTAAACATCATTTTATACTCTCATATTTATGGCCTCATAACCATAATGACATATATACGTGTGTACAATGACCTCAAAATATATCTATCGTCTCTACATGGGCATGAAAGACACATATTATAACTCAAATCACCAGCTTATATAATATGTATCTATCTCACCAACCTAAATATTATAGTCCTTAGGCCCATTACAAAGGCACTCTGACCTTCTGCACATATTATTACATTAATCATTCAAGGGCGGAACTAGGGATGTTACACTTGATGTGGGACTATAACTCCATATAAATAGTTTGAACACAAAACACAAATATTAGACACTAGCCAAGGCACCAACCCCAATAGCCTCACTCTCCATCCACAAGCTCATGTTCCCCTACCCTTAACCTAAGTGGAAAAACCTGACTCCCTTAGGAGTGCCCACCTTCGAGGGCGCCTTAAAGCCAACCAGAAATGGTCTCAGCCTGCAACTCTAGGAGCTCTTATACTCTCTGGTTGTTGAAGTTCCCTACTAACTAAACTGAATAACCCCCAGTTAGTACCAGAATCCAATCGTCATACTTAATGTATATCTTCACATTGAGTTGCACCAGAACTCCATGGCCACCAAGCCATAACCAGAGCCATCAAGGCTCACCAAAAATAGGATGCATCTAATTCGATGTGATTAGCTGAATAACCACACCTCAGTCTGTTCTAGAGTCCAACCCCAGGACTCACTAACTAAAAAGAAACCATCCAAATATGAATGGTTGAATGAATTCCCTCTTCACAGGTAAAACTACACTTCTTACATGCATGAATTTATTTCTCCATGTGGCATCTTCCAAATCCACGTGGGACCTTAGTGCCATTTCACCAAAAAAACACACAATTGTTTCCCTTGTCCATGGAGTTACACCCCCAATACTCTTTACCATGGAGTGGGCTTCACAACCAACTAATTTTATTAATATATGTATATGTACAATATTTACACCATTGTTACATTTCCAGACTCTTTGGCCTCATAACCTTTTAAGGCATACATATCTGTGCAGGCTAGCCACAAATATGTATGCATATATGCATGGGAATGCAGGCCTAGAAAAAAACCTCAGCTCATCAAGCTAGTAGTTACATACATCCAAGTCTCCAACCTAAATATCTTTGTACATACATTTACATTATCATAAATGGGAAGGGGTATTACAGGAAGTCACCTAACATACACAATAATAAGGCTCTCTCAGTTAACAATATTACTAACTATCCCACCAACCACTGAGAGAACCATGGATGTCTCCATATCCCTCCATTCTTTACTAGGTGGTGGAAAACATTAACTAAGGGAAATTGTGAAAATATGGGTCTGAAAAACATTTCATTTATGTTATGTGACATAGAAAGATTCAACAAGGGACAAAATACAAATATGGGAAAATCATTCGAATGTCGTTTTTGGAAAAAATGGATCATGGATCCTTCACAATACTAGCTTAGGGTTTCAATGTAGTGGTTCCACATCTAGGTCTCAGAAATCTAGGATTTTCTTTAATTCCCTCTTCAAAACTTCAAATTCCTACTAGTCCAAATAATAAGGATGCCCCCTAATTACTTGGTATTTTCCTTCATGCCTCATTTGGCTAAGTCCATGGTATTATCCCCTTCAACCATGTGAGCCACAGTTTAAGTTAAGGACCTCCAACCCCAAATTTCCAAAGATATTTACAAGCTTCGTAGGTTTAATCGATCATCTTCTCTAGACTAGAGATTAATTTGATAAATTAAAACTTTCCTTGTAGAGTACTAAGAATGCAAATAATGTCACCTTTCTAATGAAACTGTGCATCTACTACCAATAACCAAGTAATATTATCAAGGATTGCACAAGGATATCTGAAGATCCAACTTCTAGCTTGGCTTAACTAAATGGTTTTAATTTTCCCTTGTAATAGTCTAGCAACTCTCAAATTAAGATTTTCTTACTAATGTAAATAAGAAGGTCAATTTCATGGTTTACTTCTTGGAGAGCACCATAACCTAATATATCTTATAATTATTATTTCATTAACATGTGCTTAATCTTATAGAGACTTTATGTGAATTGGGACTTGCTAGACCTTAAACATAGGCTATCCTAAGCCTTCATGGTTAAACAAATCCAAGGCATTTGTCTCAACCTTTTGAGGCTTCCAACAAGGAAAATTTTCCAAGTTCTTTATTTAAAAAAAGGATGCATGGCATAATTGTTCAATTTCACAACCATTCCTACAAGATTCCCTTACAATTCCAACCCTTTTCAAATCCACTTTAAAACATTCAATAAAATAGTTTCCCATATTTATCTCATATAATTCACCCTATTATGTATCATTTACATACTTAAAATAATTTTACTAGCTAGCATGATCCAAACATCTATATGACAATATATAACTACATATTAACATTCAAATTTCATGCAACAAATCATAGGTAACATGCCTAACATTTTCAATAATAATTCAAAAAAATATGTATAACATAGACAAACTAGAATATATGCAACATTCATTCATTAGTCATATAAACTAGGATACTTTTCTTTTAAAAATAACATTGGTTGGTTGCAAACCTCTAACGCTCCTCCCATCCATAGACCACACTACGCCAGGGCTCTCAATAGGGGGTAACCCTTAATTTGGCGCATTCAATCCATAGGGGAAAAATGTTTTCTTTGATCCAATTATGGACACGCAGTCCATATCATTTAAGTAAGAGGCCTCACATTGAATACTAGATCATATCATCTCTCCCTTTTAGCTTTAGCATTTCCCCAAAGTGAGAAAGGAGATTTTGACTATATAAGATGTTGGGAAACCCACCATTTTTCTCTCCAAGTTCCAACCTTGGCCAACGTGAGGAAGGGAAATTGGTTTGCACATATCAACCTTGAAAATTATGACATCTCATCATTTCACAGGCTTCAAGGTTTGGAAGATACCCTTACCCATTTAGTATTTTATTCCACAAGTATACACACAAGGGTTAGTAATTCTCCAAAGTAACTACCACTATTTTTTTTATAGTCTAGTACATTTTTCTCAATTCTTGGAATGATGGGTGGAATGAGAGATATGTGATTTTTTTTATGGCTGAGATATTTCTTCCAAACCTAGGAAACTTTCTCCCCATTTGGAGATCCCACTTTTTCAGTTAGGCTATACCATGGTTATGCCTCCTCACTTTTCCCTCATGCGGATTTTAGTCCCCCGCATTATTTTAGGTCTAGAGGCTTGTATTTGTGATGCTTTGTATTACAAGGTTTCATTACATATTACAATATTATTTTCATTGGCCTTTGCACATAGGCTCTCTGATCATAACTACAAAAGATCTATAGCCTTAAGATATATAATGCAGGCATGCATGCCCCAAACAACATGCAAGCCCAATCAAACCTGGCTCACCAACATAATCAAAATATATATAATACCATATCGAAATATTATGGGGCTATTACATCCATGTCCCACATAGAGGGTCTCTAACTATGATGAAAATGATGATATAACTACTTAATCTCAAAGTCAAACTTTGTTGAACTCATGTTTCTTTCTACAAAATAAGCCAAAAATCACAAAATAATTCTTCCACTTGATAATTTTCACGAGAAACCAATAAAATTTCCCTCATTTTCCTTCTGGTTTTGAATGGAACTAGCTAGTAATGTCAAATAGTAGGCTTGAGTTTGTCATTCATATGTGAGGGGAAACATATTGAATACAAAATCTATTTAAAAAAAAAATAGAAATCGACATGCAATCTCACATTTATCAGCATGCATTAATGGAATGTTTTCCACTTCACCATTAAATTTTGAGTTTCACAAGAGATTAATTGTCTTTTGTGGGATGTCATGTAATGCCCATGGAAGACTTGAAACATGATCCAATGTAGGAGTATGGAGAGGCTCCATGAGAAATCATTTCATTCCTAAATGACTAGTTCCATGTTGAATTTCCATCTTCCTTTATTCTTGTGCTAAAATATTGATGTGGGAAATTATCCCTTGTAGTAGGAGCATCCAATGGAAAATCCCAATTAGCCTTTCCTCCATTTGTTATGGTGAACCATCTAGATTATGGCCCAATTGTTGTTGATGGTTTCATGATTTTTAATTTATAAAAAATCTAATGAAATTAAAATGCTCTAAAACTAATATTTTCTAACTTATCCTAAGAAATATAATAAATGTTGAAAATGAATAAAACTAACAAAACTAAATGAAATCAAGGAATATCAATATGTTCATAATAATTGACTACATAAATCTTTAAAACAATAACAACAGATTGAGCCTAACCTATAATTTGACTATAAACTATGAATCCATATCAATTTATAAGAAAAATAAAATAAAATAAAAAAAACTATGTATTATATACTTGAGATAAATCTACAACGGCAAAAAAATTGATTCTATCAATATCCTAAAATGCCATGAATAACCAGAATAATGTACTATAATATCACAACAGTGGTAAAAATCCCGAATAAAACTTTAACCAATATTGCCTTTTCCATTAACAATAAAATAATTTACCATGTGAATTAAAAATTCCTTAGAGTATAGGCATTCTATTTATAAGAGATCATTGGTGAGCCTAGTTCTTCCAATCCTCATAAATCTGCACCTTTTTCTATAAATTTTATTTTTATTTAAAAGAACTAAATATTTGAATTTAATAACATATAAACTTGAATTTATCATGAAGTTATCTTCTTAGCATTTATATTTCTTTTATTGTACACGTATAGGCTCCCAACTTACTATGATGTCAAAGTCAAATTATCAATTTTTCATTTTTTTAATTGATACTTTAAAATAATTCTGAAAACTCTTTATTTTATTTATTTTTAATTAAAACTTATTAAAACTTTTAGATAGTTTTACAACAAGAATTTTATATCTAAAATGAATGTTGAAAATTGCAACAAGAAATGTTCACAATAACATCAAGAAAATCCTAATTTAATTTTTCCTTGAATTCAAATGGGAATAAAATTGTAATTCCACATCTCACAAAATGGTTTAAATCATATTGCTACCTATAACTCCAAAATAAATAAAAATAAATCCATAAAAATGTAAAACCATAAAAAACAAATTCAAAATAAAATAATGGTTTCAATTTATTATATTTAATTCAGATGAACATTAGTGAAATTCCCTAATTACTTAGCTTCACAACCTATAACTTTCTCATATGCTACCCAAAGCTCCAATAAATCCAATAAATAAGAATAAATCCATTCACATGTAAAACCATAAAAAACAAATTCAAACTAGCATAATCCTTTCAATTAATATTATTTTATTTAGATTAACATTGGTGAAATTCCTTAGTTATTTAGCTTTATAACCTATAACTTTTTCATATGATTATATATTGTAGAATCATTTTTTATATATTATAGAGGAAATATATCACTCATGAAGGTTTTATTGGGTAACAATACCATACTACATCCGTTTATATTGGGGGATATATATTGAAGAAAAACTGACATAATAGATTGAGCAGATAAGAAGAGTAAAAGGTTTTTATATGTTGTGTATAAAAAATGGAGCTCAAAGTTAATGAAAAATTATAAAGGGGTATAGAAAATGTTAATGAAAGAATGGATATATACAATATCTAGTAAAAGTATGATTTTTTTATTGGAAAGGTGTATTGGGTTTGTATTGGTAGGGGTTAAATAAAGTGATTTTTAGAAGTATTTTCCAATATGTTGTCAAATTAAGGGTATTGTTTAGCATGCCACCAATGCATGTGCTATATCAAAGTTTCATTAAGTGAAGCCCCTATGGTATTACTTTTGAATAGATGGTTACATGATTTTTTTATAGTTAACTACATAACATTTATAACTTGTGAAATTCAAACTATGTAGATAGGAAATTATGAATGCGTGTTTTCATGATAAACTTAAAATAATAAAAGCATGATGAACTTGAAATAATATTTTTTTGTTGTATTAAAATCATCGCCTTAAAAATCTCACAACTTTCCTAGTTAGAAATCAAAACATTATTGTAGCCATGGCCTCACTTCAGACATAAAGGCTTCTTTTAATTGAAATTCTTGATATTGTTAAAAACTTTGCTGGACCAAATTTGAGTTCTAGCTGTTTTTCTTTGATTTCTATTATAGGCTTTTAAAACGTTTATTAATGTTGTATTGCCAATAATCTTCTTATTAATTTTAATTTAGAAAAATGAGCTTTTAATGTCTAAAATACCTAATACCTTCTATTTAGAGAAGTTAATGATTATGTCTAAAACTCAATTACAAAAATATCAATAATACATAATATTTTCAATGATCGTAAACAAAAAAATTAGGTCAAGGCCAATCATATCCATCCATGAAACACAAAGACTATGGTGCACACATTACCATGAATGTGAGAAAAAAAATTCCACAAAACACAACCCTAAAAACTACAATGCACACAATACAATGGATACAAGAAAAGCAAACTTGTGAGGAAAAACAAGCTTGACAATACAACTATCATAAACTAAACTATTGTGACTGTACGATAAAATAGGAATATAAAAAATGCATTGAGTTGATAGATAAAAACCAACGACCCACAACGATAAATTCATCATTAAACAATAAAGTTGAAGCATAAATTCATCATTAAACAATAAAGTTGAAGGATAACAAAGTTTGATTAAAAAGGTCAATTAAAATTTTAAATAAGGCCTAAAGTCGATTGACTTGAGACTACTTAAAACCCCAACACATTACCCAAAGAATGGAATAAATATACTACAACTTGCTAAGATAGTTGAAAGAAGGGCTACACTTCTAACACTTGCTATCTTGTTTCCAAACCAATGGCAATAGGAATTAAAAAAACAAAAAAAAAGTAAGGGAAGGAATAAGTGTACATGTAAAAACAAAAGTAATATTTTAAAAATTGAAATTATTACAAATTTTTATTTCTAGGTGGAAAACATTTTAATTTAAGTATTTTAATTTAATTGGTTAATAAATTTTAAATATTAAAATATGGAAAAAAAATATATTGGGTTTTAAAATCACAATGAAACTACATGGAAAAAAAAAAATACTTATTCTAAAATTACAATAAAACTAAATATCAAATTAAAATGTAGAACTTTTAATTACACCAAATTTGGCGTTTGCTTTTGTAACTGTTCCAACACAATTTCGTCTACTTTTTACTTATTGCGTGACACCTGTCCAACACTGACTTTACCGGACGTGAACATGTTCCGCCTTGCAGTTAATTAATTTGGCAGGGGAAAACGACAGGAGGGAAGTGGAGGTGCAGGAGATCGATCGGTTGCCCTGCAATTCTGTCTGGCGGGAAATTCTCCGACTGTTTCCATACTCGCGTTGATCGATCTTCGACGAGAGAGACGCGAATGAGTTGCCATGATCCCCAAATAGAAGAACCTTCAATTCGAATTCGAAGAAACTCGCTTTCAATTTGAAGGTATTTACAACCGCCTTATCAGAGAGCCTTTGCCAATACTGAGTCGCTGGTTGAAGAAAGCCACCGGTTCCTATCAAAGAAATCGCCGAAACCTAGTGCCACCGGTGCCTTTGCGACCTAGTCCGAGTTTATCAGTGGCATGATCAGAGTTAAATTCAGAGACACGGCATATTCATAGGTAATTCATTTACTGTTGCGAAAACTTCCCAGCAAAATATAAAACTCTAAACCATTCTGGTATTCCATTACCAGTATTTTATATCTTAAAAACATCTGAATTCGTGGCAAATATGGATAGTCAAAACCACTGAAGTAGACCCTAGACAGCATAATATTCCGTCTGAATTTAAAAACTAGATGATAATGCCAATTCAATTGTTAATTTTCATTTTCAGAGTCCGGCTTACATCCAGACAAATCTTTCAAAAAATATTTGAGGAATTACAAAAGTTTTTTTTGGGTTCAAATTTGTTTTTGTTTTGTTTTCTGGGAAAAAAAAGCTAGGTTATGCTCATAATAATTTAAGATAATACAATATCTGCCATTATCTAATAGTGAATCCAGATATTGCCTGCAAGCTCATAATGAGAGATATCATGATTTAAATGACAAAGGTGGACGATATCCTCTTCAGATCACCAAGAAAAAAACAGATTCTTTTTCTAGATATAATACTCAGTATTATATAGGGGCCTTTTTTTGTGGCAAAAAAGAAAAAATATAAACAGGGTTCATGATATATACCAGAGATGAGGTGATAAATAATCAAATTATGTACCGGGTAGAAAGAAATCCTGTATATAGTGTCGAATATCTCTCACTAATATGAACACCTTCTATAATTCATTTGGTGAAGAAAAGCCTTCTTTAAAAAAAGCGTCAGCCTCTTTGTTTAAAGCTTTATAAATATGATTCATTGAATAACTTCATGGAGGTACGGGTAGCGAGGGAACGAGTGGATTTCAGGTCATTTGTTTGATTTGATTGATTTTCTCGTTTGGATCTGAATCTTGGGTGCGTGCGTAAGCACACTCCACTGTTAAGGAGAGGAAGTCCAAGGCACGGAATCGAACCTTGAGGGCTAATAAAACAGCACCTTGAAGGGTACGCTTTCGCTCATCGGATGAGCTACAGCGCTCCGGAACAGGCTTTCGAAAAAACTATGATCGACCATAATTTGCCCTTGATTGATCGAAATCCTCTCCTCTCCCTTAAGGTCAAGCACCTAAAAGTCCTTGGGGTCAAGCACCTAAATTTTAATTTTAAGTTTATTTATTTAATCAAATTAAATTATTAAATTCGATTTAGATGAAACTACAAAGCCGGTATAAATGGTAAAGTCATTAAAGAAAACTGTTAGCGGATGCGGTGCCATAGTATAGACGATGCAAAACTCTTAGTATAGAAGATGCAGTTTAAATAATTTACTCGGTGTTATTTTTACATTTATTTAATGTTTTCACAATCTTTAAATGATATGTTTCAATTTTTTTGGTTGAAGTTAAAAGTTTAAACGAAAGAGATTCAGAAAGTGCTTTCTGTTCAGAAAATACAGTACTTACTAGAAATTGAATGAGTAAAATAATTAAAAAAACAAATAGTCTGAATACATTACTTACTAGAAATTGAATGATTAAAACAATAAAAAAACAAATAGTTAAAAAGATTGTGCATGAAAAATAGATTACACAACCTGAAATTATAAAGTTTCAAGTCATGATCTTTTAAAAAGAAAGGTTAATAAAATATAATTTTGGCAATTGAAAAGTTTACAATCGAAGAATCACGAAAAGTTCATCATCGGAAGAATCATTCAACACTCACTATGAAGTTGAAAGTGAGTGGTGAAAATGAAACAAAATAAAATTAATTGTTTTGAGCGGTTGAATCTTTGATATAAGGGGGAGGTTTATGATGGAATTATTGAAGGCTTAACCGATAATTAATATTGGGGAAGATCATCCTCTCAAGAATTAAGAATGGGGTAAAAAAAGTTATAATTAAATTTTAGAATTTAAAATTAGTTATATAATTTCAAAAAAAATATAATATAAATAGTTTAAATTTTTATTTATAAAATATAAAATATTTAAAAAATTTAATTACATTCAACATAAAATGACAAATAAATTTTCATTTTACTAAAATTTTACATGTACATAAATTTGGTTATAAAAAAATTCTAAATCTTACATTATGTTTAATTTTAAATATAGAATTTCAAAATAATAATTAATATTTTCATATTTTTACATGCTAATATTTCACCCTGTTTAATTTTACATAGTGTGAAGGCATACTACAACATTTCTTGGACAATAGTGTTTTTGTCGTGGAAAGGCCTTAAGAGATGCTTATCAACACTATTGGCGTTATATTTTAAGCATTGGAAAAGCCAATTCCAACTCTGTCATCACATTGTGGAAAGACATTTACAATAGGTAAACATTTCCATCCCATTTCCATTTTGAGAAATCGTGATCGTGTTTGGACTAGGCAATAATATATTTATGATTATAATTCATGTTTTGTTTGTGAAAGATGGGCGTGAGTGACATCTTTCTCTCCCCAGTGTAGAGTTCCTTAAATTTTTTTTTCCATTAACATCTAGTCATCTGTTAATAGATGTTCATGTCTCATTCGGGAATGTAGGATTGATAGAAGTGATCATAAATCATCGCAATTGTAGCCAAGTCCTTCCTTGGGACCAAATATAATGAGCCTAATTTCTCAAATATAAAGCTTTTAGTGTAGAGAATGTGTTGTTACCAACCTTTGTCTTGCATGTCTCATTCGAGAACGTAGGATTGATAGAAGTGATCATAAATCATCTCAATTGTAGCCAAGTCCTTCCTTGGGACCAAATATAATGAGTCTAATTTCTCAAATATAAAGCTTTTGGTGTAGAGAATGTGTTGTTACCAACCTTTATCTTGCAGACGTTTTGCTCATCATTCAGCATGGAATTGCCCACCATTCAGTGTGGAATACGTGTCCCATGACCTTGGTTTTCTTTTGCCTTTATTAACTTTATTACATGGATTTTTTACAAAGGTTGTTACATTGGGAGACTACTTATAAATTATATGGTATTTTAGCTATTTACCTATATAGTTTTCCATCAATCATCTTACTCCCGGCATAACTACATGTTGCAATGAAAACTTTCTATCAATAAGTAAGCAACCACTAAAATAGAAAATTGCTCATAGTATTAGAGATTTCTCAATTTCTTTTACAAATAATCTTTATGTAATATTTATTCTTATTCTATCAGAAATAAAAATTATATATTTAGTTATTTAATTTTTCAATATAATCTTTATACATTTACTATTCCTTCATTATAACTAATCTTTATCTCATAATATTGAGTTATTAAATTTTATTAATTGATACAAGAATCTGAAGTGAGCAGTTACGTCCCAAAACCGCCAACCTAAAACACCCGCATTTATCTCTTCTGAATTCTTGTTACAGGTTTCAGCACTGGGAAGCCCAGCGCTCTGAGATCAAACACACAAAACAATCCCTCAACCACCTGACTATCTGCTGTGCGACTGTTCATAGTAGCTCTCAGCATCGCGACGATGGCAAATTATGTTGTGGAGCTTGATAGCGTTAAAGGCCTTTTTCAAGTTGATGGGCAATTATGGACAGGTAATTTTTTATTTATTTTTAATCACTATTGAAAATGCTTACGGTACAGGTTTAATGAATTTTGAGTGAATATATTTTACTGCAGTTGGAAAGAAATATAAGCTGCTTGACGTTGTTGGTTGCGGAGCCTACTCAACCGTGTGCAAGGGATTGATCAGGGGTACTGCACAATTCGTTGCTATAAAGGTAATGTATATATTCCTGTATTTTGCTGCTCCTATTCATCAATTTTCTGAACACTCTCTTCTTCTGATGGTTAAAAATTAGTTTCCTCAGCTTGACAATATTCGTAGCAAAGACCCAGCATGATCCATCCTCTCTACTTTTAAAATTTTATAAAATAAATGGTATTTTTATTATATTTATGGAATGTTATTTTTTTTCTCTTAGACACTCAGCAGAGATTATATGGACAAGTATAATAGGTTATTAGTTTACCCAAGGGAAGGCAGAATACTGGCACAAGTTTAAAATTTTAAGGTTGCTGATTATTATTTTTTATCAGAACATTCTTAATACATAAAACGTTATAAACGGGCTTCCTGTGTTGGATCACACCAAGTGTCATAACTAAACAAAATCAATCAAAAAAAATATAAATAAAACATGTCAATTAAGGTGGAGGATACCTATCTATATTATGGATCACTTTTCTAGATGGAGGAGAAGGTGATATTGGAAAATCTCTTGGTCAAAATGGTTAGCTTGTGGTTAATGCAATCTTGGATTTTTACACCAAATGTTATAACTAAACAAAATGTATCACAAGAAATATAAACAAAATTTGAACAGAACATGTTAATTAAGGTGGAGGATACTTATCTATACTATGGATCACCTTCCTAGACTAAGGAGAAGGTGATATTGGAAAATCTCCTAGCCAAAATGGCTAGCTTGTGGTTAGCTTGTGGTTAATGCGGTCAATTTTGTCTTTGCGTTTTGCAATTTGCACTACATTTTCTTGTTAGGTGTATGCTCTACCACTATGGGTAGAGGAACTATCACTCACAAGTTAAATCCTTGCACCTTGAAATGCCCAAACAAGGAGGAGATCAATATAACCACTACACTAGAAAAGCTAGACATGGTTAGCTTTGTATGTAAGATGTTTGAATGGAAAGTTGAGATAGAGTAACCAAAAATTCAAGGCTTTACAAAACCATTGTATTCCGTTTTAATTTTTGTGCTAATCCCCATGGAAGACCTCATGTTTGTGTAAAGCTTTGTCCAAACCATCTAAGTAATTGTGATCCCAAACACTAAAACACTGAGATTTCAGCATCTAAAAACCCTTGGCCGATGTAAGATGTTTGAATGAAAAAGTGAGATAGAGTAACCAAAAATTCAAAGCTTTACAAAATCATTGTATTTCGTTTTAATTTTTGTGCTAATCCCCATAAAAGACCTCATGTTTGTGTAATGATATAGAGAATACAAAGTAAATTTTCCCTTACTTATGAATTTTAAATTTCAACGTCTAAAAGTCCTTGGTCAATGTAAATTCAAGGCTTTACAAAACCAATGTAATCCGTTTTAATTTTTTTACTAATCCCATGGAAGACCTCATGTTTGTATAATGATGTAGAAAATATAGAGCAAATTTTCCCTATCTATGAATTGAGCATCTCATCAATCACCTTCACATCTGAAGTGACCTGCTTGCATGCACTATACAACACCACGCCTTGCTTAATTGCCTCATAATCATATCGAGGCTCTTGCATGCACTATGCCAATTGGGGGGTCTAGAATGCCTCGTGTTTAATTTCCCTTCCCTTGGTGGGACATTTATGGAAGACTTATTGTTAATATTTTTTCAACAACACCCCTTGTTTAATTGCCTCATAATCATATCGAGGCTCTTGCATGCACTATGCCAAGTGGGGGTCTACAATGCCCCGTGTTTAATTTCCTTTCCCTTGGTGGGATATTTATGGAAGACTTATGGTTAATATTTTTTATTTTATTCTATAGATGTTTTTATTTGTAAAATATATATGACTCTATATTTTGTTTAATAGATATTATAAATTATTTTATTTTTTTAGTGAATTGGATATTTTTATTTTATATTTATAAACAACGATTATATTATTATATTTTGTTTTTAAATAGAAATATTTATTTTTATCTCTTTCATAATAAATAATAATAATTAATATTTAATTTAAATTTTGGAGTAATTTATTTGGAAAAAATATCTAGTATTCACATAATAATAACAATAATAATAGTAATAATAATAATAATAATTTATTTTTAAGATCAGTTAAATACTAAATTAATTTATAAAATTCTCATTATATTAAATTACTATATATAAACCCCTACCTCAGGGTCAAGTGTTGGTAACACTCCATGGGTCGACCATTGGAGGACAAATACTATTAAAAATGCCATTACTTGCAAATTTAAGGATAAGTTATGGAATGATAAGGAGCTAGATGCAAAAAGGAAGCTAAGGTATTATAAAGAGGTCATCAACCCAACTCTTTCTCACCAAAATTATATCTCTATTTTGACTAATACTAAAAATATTGTAGAAATTCCTTGTAGATTCAAACCGCTAACTGTAATTTACTAAAACAATAGACTTGAATCTACTCTACTCATTAATGAAAACAATTAAACAATCGCGAAATCACGAAGCATACAAGAGAAAATTCATTCAACACACTACACAATGATTTCTTGGGGAAAGCCACATCTACATATTGTAGAAATTTTTTGTAGATTTAAACCGCTAATTGTAATTTACTAAAAAAATAGACTTGAATCTACTCTACTCATCAATGGAAACAATTAAACAATCATGAAATCACGAAGCATACAAGAGAGAATTCAATCAACACATTATAGATGATTTCCTAGGGGAAGCCACATCTACGAACCCCTACTATCTATTTATTGCATTAGTCAAAAAATATGAGAATATTATAATGCTTTGCTCAAGCCTGAGCAACCTATGCACAATCTCTATCTGTCTTATTACTTCCTAGACAAGCCCAGACCAATACTTAACCAATTTATCGTTTTCCCAAGTCCTTATTTCCTTGCGTTGTTTCCTTGGGAATTAGCCCCTATTAATTAGGGAAAATACTCAATTGGAATTACGCAATCCTCATAAGCCTTCCTTTGGTTGCATGTACCACTCGTACAATTCAGATGATTATACAACTTATACTACATTTCCCTTGAACTCCAACCTCAATTGGGTAATTCTAAGATCTAACATGCATGAGTTATTTATGAGTCAATCATCAGTTAACTAGTTGAACACATGAAGCACCACCCCACATTTTGACATCCTACTAGTTCCTCCATTGGTTAGCACTAGTTTAAGAGATTTTAACTTAGTTAAACTAAATTAATTAATTACGACTCAAAATAAACTCAATCAGGGCTCTTATAATGTAGGAGACACTATACATGACTAGTTAGATCCTCAAGTTGAATTAGTTGAGCCAACTAAGTCAATTTAACTTGTACAATTCGTTTTGTGATGTCAAATTACAATTTTAATCCTAATTTAATTCAAGGACAAAATTAAATTAGGATTTTCTTGTTGCATTTAACACTCCCTCTCAACAAGAAAGGGATTATCCGATATAGTGATCCTGCCTCTATAAAACTCAAATTTTCATCTTGACTGTGCCTTAGTTAAGATGTTTGCATCTTGTTCCTCTATAGGAATGTACTCCAGCAACATGATTCTCCTCTACATACAATCTCGTAGATGGTGATACCGAATGTCAATATTCTTGGACCAATCATGAAAAATTGGATTCTCAGAGAGTTTGATACAACTATGATTATCACAGTAAATCATTATAGGATCCATTTTCTAACCAAATAACCCAACAAGGATCTTCCTCATCCAAATAGCCTCACAATCTACTTGACTAAAAACCATGTACTCTACTTCAACTGAACTAAGTGCAATTAATCTTTGGTTCCCTTTGTACCAAAAAATTGTTGTGACCTAATACTAAATATTCCCCTTGATGTGTTCTTCCTATTGGATGGACTCCCTGCTTAATCTACATGTGTGAAGCCTTGAAGCTTCACTCCCTCTGTCTCTGTACCAAAGACCAAATTGAGTGGTGCCTCTGAGGTATCTCAACACTTGTTTAGTTGCCTTCCAATAGAGTTTGGCTGGCTTAACCATTACTTGACTAAGTTGGTGAAATGGAAAACATATGTTTGGTTGTGTGTTCACCAAATACATAAGTGAACCCACAAGTTGTTTATAGATAGTAGCCTCCACTACTTTACTTGAAGTGGCATCTTCCTTCCTCCAATTCCCTACTAGAAGAGTCTCCATGGGTTTGTTTCTCTCCATGTGGATCTTTTTTAGTATCTCGTTGGCATACTTTCCCTGAGAGACAAACAATTTCTCATCTCCTTGCCATACTTTTATACCAAGGAAATAATGCATGAGCCCTAGGTCCTTCATCTCAAATTCTCTTGCAAGATCCTCCTTGCAATATTTTACCAGCTTATCATCACTTGTTAGAATTAAACCATCGACATATAATATTAATTGACAATTTACCTTCAACCAAAATATGTTAAAGCTTCTCATCTACTTCACTTTTGGTGAAGCCCAACCTAGTGAAATAGCTGTCAATCTTGGTGTACCAAGCACGGGGTGCTTGTTTCAATCCATATAGCAATCACTTGAGTCGCACATAGGCGACTCTTTGTTGAAGGTTTCAAATCTTTCTGGATGCTCAATGTACACCTCTTCCTCAATCATACCATTGAGGAATGTTGTCTTCACATCCATTTGATGTATCTTTCATCCCATCTGCTTGGAAGTGCTAAAATTGATCTGATTGAAGAGTACCTTTCTACTGGAGAAACGGTCTCCTCGTAAACAATTCCCTCCACTTGAGAGAACCCTATGGCCACAAATTTGGCCTTGCTTTTCTCCACCCTCCCATTTGTTGTGTGCTTTACCTTGTAAGACTATCTGGAACTCACCACTAACTTGTATGTTGGTCTTGGGACCACTTCCCAAACATTGTTATGATAATGGAGTCATACTCCTCTACCATGGCATCAACCCATATTGGTTTCTACATTGCTTTCTTGAATGAGGATATCTAAATCTCTACACTCTCGCTCATCATAGCCATGTAGCCAGTGTGAAAAATTGGTTACTCGATTCCTACTACAAAAAAATGATTATATTTCACTTACTTGTTAAATTAATTGTATAAATTATTTGCGGTTTTCTACGGCAAACACTAAAATACATACATTACAGCCTACACAAAAATAAATTTCGAAAAATAAATATAGCACAGGAGAGAAATAAACATCACACACATCTACACAGTTATTTTTGGACAAAGGTCCCCAGAAAAACACAATGTGGGAAAATTGGTGCAACAACTAAGGGTTTTATTATTATGTGGTAGTAATTTTGAGTACAATTCATTGGATGCAAAACTAGTTATTTGATTCAGAGAGAAATAGGACAAAATGAAATAGTGATTATCTCACCCTGTCATTGGAAGATCTGGCTCTGATCTACTGGAAGTGAGCTTATGCGTCCCTTCTATGTCAACCTCTAGGAAAAACTGCATCAACACCATGCAATCTCTGCATTACCTCTGTTGGGGACTGCACTGCTCTTCCTTCTGACCCTCTACTAACTGGAAACTTCATCCCTTAGCCTCTTGGTCTCACACCCAGGCTCTCTGCTTCTGAAACTCAATTTCCTTAGTAGGAATTTGATCTCCCTTCGGGCTCTACGTTGCCACTGCACCAACTCTGTGTGGCTCAGTGTCAGCCTCTTTGGACATCATTCTTCCCTCTCCGACTTGTATCCTATGGCCTACGAAAACTCCCCACCAAATAATAACTTTGCCCCTCACTGCAAAAGATCACTTCGAATTTCTCTCGACAACTGTTGTGCTTCAAAAGTTCAATCTTCTGATCTCCACTCAATGTGCTTTCCAAATGCCCCTCAAGCTTCCACTTATATTCTTTTTGTTGAGAACCAATGCCTTAGATTAGATCTTAATCAATGGCTCATATCATTTTGGCGATACTTGTATTCTTTTAGAAGTTTCACCCTTAGTTTAATTAATGCCCTTTAATTATTTTAATTTCCCAAGTTTAGACTTAGGCACCCATTAAAAATAATTAATTATTTTAATAAAGCTATCTCTGGGTGGGATTTCCAAAAAATGATATCTAGGTATTGTGGAATACATGTGTCCAAGCCTCCCTACAAATTTTGAGGCTTAGAACACATCCAATGCTACCTGAAATAAACACTCCCTCTTAGCGAGGAATGTGCTCTAGTAATGCAACATGCTGAGGCATCACTCTAACTCTAAAACATCTCCCTCTGCGATGTTGATGTCTGATATCGTTGCCCACCAACTACCACACAAATGTTGCATTTGTACTCCTCTTGACACTACCACTGCCAACATTGCATTTGTACTGCAAATCCCTCTCAAATTTTGCATCCATGCTGCTATTGGCGCTGCCATTGCCAACACCACATCTTCACTACAATATTCTCCAACTGCTGCTACTACTGCATCAACAATGGAAAATCATCCAAAATTACTAAACTAGTGTTCAATATGATGAATTTTTTATTGGAGTTTTGACTGTTGCTAGTCTCTATGCTGACCCTCTATAGCCTTTGCGTTATCGTTGACTCTGCTCTGTGCCAATTGTACTGCTGCCAACTCCAACTCTATGTTGCTTAGTCTTTGGCACTCCTAGACATTGTAACTATCACTCTAACACTCCTCTTCCCAAACTGACACTAGTCCATCCTGCTACTTCTTATCAGGGCTCCCATAGCAAGGTATTGATCCAAGAGGTGGGTCCTCAAGGATCTTGCCGATCTGTAGTTCTTTCGAACTACAGTTCTATATCACCCCACCTCTAGGCGATCATGTAAAACTCCTCCTCCTTGATCTGTATGGATGCAACCTTCAAATCATGCTGTCCTTGTCCTTCTTCTTGAGAGGACATTGCATAGCATACTGACCAAGTTCACCACATGGAAAGCACTTGATCTTCGAAACATATTTCTCTTTCTTTCGCTGCTCTTGCTACCCATTAGATGTGATGGTTTCATTCGCATCCTCCTCCTTAGGCTTCGAACCACAAATGTTGCTGCTACTATCAAGCTTACACTTGACTAAGTCTCTCCTCATCTCTTCTTGCTAAAGAGCGGCCCACATCCCTTCCCAATCTAGCAATCTTTCTCTACCTAGCATACTTTGGAAAAACACTTTTCACTCTTTTTAGACTGAATTCAAGGCTAGCCTCACCATTTTGGTAGGCTGAGGTGTTGACCCCATAGCTGCCAATGAGTCTCAGATCTCCTGAAGCTTCGTAAGGTACAGATTAATGCATTCCCCCTTCTGCGTCTGCATGGATCTCACCTTTTTCTCCAAATACATCTTTCGTTGCTCAGAAGATCCTTGATATAGCATGGACAAAGCATTCCACATCTCCTTGGCAGTCCCTTTGCATAAGATGTGACATACTACATGATCCTTCACTTCGTCGAGGCTCATCCGCTTGGCCTTTTCCACCTCCCCTTTATATTTTTTGAGTGGATTTGAATCTGCGGGTTCAACTACCACACTATCGACTTAGATCTTGAGAAAATATTCATCCAGATGGCATGAAATCCTCGCTTCCAGATCACATAGTTGGATGAACCATCCAAACAATCATGATCTCTGAACCAAATGGCTAACATCACTTCCAATCAAAAAATTTGAATGACCTCCTCTCTCCTCTACATTGTTGCTGAGCTAGCCTACGCACTCCTTAGTGGAGTCAGTAGATATGTTTCCCCTTGCTTTTGCTTAGAAAATGAGAATTCGAATTCCCTGGCTAGGAATTCTTTGAGAAAGAAATTTCCTCAAGTGTCCCCTTCTCTCCTATTGACATTATTCTACCAGAAAATGCTTCAAAATATTTGTGTCCCAGCAAAAGATCTACTTTGCAAGGAAAAGTATGTTGCAGCTCACTTCGGCCTCTCGAAAGCTTCGATCTGGAGATCGAATTTCCCTGTCAACTCACTCGGAGAAATTTGAGTTCTCCTCAAAATTTCAACCTCCTTGGCCCACAAACTATGTTGCCTCTACAGTGAATTTGAACTCCTCTTCCTTTCTTCTTTTCAGCTCTTCTGCTCATGATATGTGCTATGATACCATGTGAAAAATCAGTTACTCAATTCCTACTGCAGGAAACTTACTATATTTCACCTACTTGTTAAATTAATTAAACAAGTTACTTGCAATTTTCTACCACAAATACTGAAATACATGCATTGTAGCCTACACCAAAATAAAATGTGGAAACTAAATACAACATAGGAGAGAAATAAACATCACACACATCTACATAGTTATATTTGGACAAATGTCCCCGGAAAAATCCAATGCGCGAAAACTGTTGCAACAACTACGTGTTTTATTATTATGCAGTAGTAATTATGAGTACAATTTGTTGGATACTCATTGGCTATCCGATATATAGAGAAACTGGACAAAATGAAATAGTGAGATGATCTCACCCTGTCACTGGAAGATCTGGCTCTAATATGTTGGAAGTGAGCTTTTGCGTCCCTTATACATCAACCTCTACGCAGAACTACGCCAACCCCATGCACTATTCATGTCACCTCTACTGGGGATTATGATGCTCTTCCTTCTGACCCTTTGCTGGTTGGAAACTTCAGCTCTTATCCTCCTGGTCTCACACCTCGGCTCTCAAATTTTGAAACTCGATTTCCTCAATAGGAATTAGATCTCCCTTCAAGTTTGCACTGCCACTACATTAGCTTTGCGTGGACCAGGATCAACCTCTCTGGACATCATTCTGCCCTCTTTGCCGTATACTCTCAGGCCCAATAAAACTTCCCACCGAATACTACATCTGCCCCCCACAGTAAAAGATCACTTCGAAATTCTCTCCCGACAACTATTGTGCTTTAGAAATTCCATCTTTTGATCTCCACTCAATGTGCTTTCCAAATGCCCCTCAAGCCTTCTCTTATAATCTTTCTAATGAGAACCAACGACCCATATTAAATCCTAATCAATGGATCAGATCATTTTATCTTGATCCTCATCTTCTTCCAGAAGTTTCACCCTCAGTTTAATTAATAACCTTTAATTATTTTAATTTCCTAAGTTTAGACTTAGGTACCCATTAAAAATAATTAATTATTTTAATAAAACTATATTTGGGTGGTATTTCCCAAAATTATTTCTAGGTATTGTGGAATGCATGTGTCCAATCCTCCCTACAAATTTTGAGGCTTATATCACATCCAATGCTACTAGAGATTGACACTCCCTCTTAGTGAGGAATGTGCTAAGGCATCACTCTAACTCTGAAACATCTCCCTCTACGCTGCTAATGTATTGCATCGCTACCCAGCAACTATTGCGCAAATGTTGCATCTATACTATTGTGGACACTACCACTTCCAACACTGCGTCCATACTGCAACTCCCTCTCAAATTCTGCATCCGTGCTGCTGTTGGCACTGCCATTACCAACACTGCATTTGCATTGCAATCTTCTCCAATTGTTGTTTCTACTGCATCAAGAACAGAAAAACATCCAAAATTACTAAATAAGTGTTCAACATGATGCATCTGTTGTTGGAGTTCTGATTTATGCTCGGTCTCTACATTGACCCTCTGAAACCTCTAAGTTGTTGTTGACTCTTCTTTGTGCCAACTACACTACTTCCAACTCTAACTCTATCCTACTCAGTCTCTAGTGCTCTTAGCCACTGCAACTGTCACTCTGACACTCCTCTGCACCAACTGACACTGCTCCATCCTGCTACTTCTAATCTGGGCTCTTGTAGCAAGGTATTGATCTAAGAGGTGGGATCCTTAAGGATCTTGCCCATATACAGTTCTTTTGAACTAAATTTCTATATCACCCCACCTCTAGGCGATCATGGAAAACTCCTCCTTGTTGATCTATGCAGATGCATCCTTCGGATTATGCTTATTGTCCCTATCCTTCTTCTTGAGAGGACACTGCATAGCGTAGTGACCAAGTTCACCACACTGGAAGCACTTGATCTTCGAAACATCTTTCATTTTCTTTCACTACTCCTGCTACCCCATAGATGCAAGGGTTTCATTCTCATCCTCCTCCTTGGGCTTTGATCCACTTTCATTACTGCTACTATAAGGCTTTCACTTGACTAAGTCTCTCCTCATCTCTTCCTACTGGAGAGCGATCCACATCCCTTCCAAATATGGAAATCTTTCCCTACTCAAGATGCTCTAGAAAAGCAATTTCCACTCTTTTGAGACTGGATTCAGGGCCAACTTCACCGTCTCAGTAGGCTGAGGTGTTCCCCAAAGCTTCCAATGAGTCTCGAATCTCCTGAATCTTTGTAAGGAACAAATCAATGTGTTCCCCCTTCTACATCTATGTGGATCCCATATTCTTCTCCACGTACATATTTCGTTGCTCGAAAGATCCCTGATATAGTGTGGACAAGGCATCCCAAATATCCTTGGTAGTCCCTTTTCCTAAGATGTGACATACTACATGATCCTTCACTCCATCGATGATCATCTTCTTGGCCTTTTCCATCTCTCCCTTTGAACTTTTTGAGTGGATCTAGATCCGTAGGTTCAGCTACCACAGTGTCAACGTAGATCTTGAGAAAATTTTCATCTAGAAGGCATGACATCCTCGCCTTCCAGATCACATAGTTTGATGCACCATCCAACTGCTCCTGATCTCTCAACCCACTGGTTTCCATCTCTACCAATCAAAAAAGTCAAATGACCTCCTCTCTCCTCTTCACTGCTACTCAGATAGCCTATGCACTCCCTACCGGGGTTAGTAGATCTGTTGCCCCTTCCTCTTTCTTAGAAAATGAGAATTCAAATTCCCTGGCTAGGAATTCTCTGAGGAATAAATTCCCTCAAGTGTCTCCTTCTCTCCTACTAATGTTATTCTACCAGCAACTGTTGCAAAATATCTGTGTCCCTGTTGAATATCTTCTTTGCAAGGAAAAGTAAGATGTTCACTGTGGCCATTGGAAAGATTTGATCTGGAGATTGAATTTCTCTGTCAACTCACTTAGAGAAATTGAATTCTCCTCAAAATTTCAACCTCCTTGGCCCACAAATTTCATTTCCTCCGGGGTTTCAAATTGTTTCCTCTATAGTGAATTCAAACTCCTCTTCCTTTCTTCTTTTGAGTTCTTCTGCTCACGATCTGTCCTCTGATACGAAGTGAAAAATTGGTTACCTAATTCCTACTGCAGTAAACTGATTATATTTCACCTACTTGTTAAATCAATTGAACAAGTTACTTGCAGTTTTCTATGACAAATATTGAAATACATACACTACAGCCTACACCAAATAAACTACGGAAACTAAATACCTCACAGGAGAGAAATAAACATCACACACATCTACATAGTTAGTTTTGGACAAAGGTCCCTAGAAAAACCCAATGTGGGAAAACTTGTGCAACAATTGAGGGTTTTAATATTATGCAGTATTAATTTAGAGTACTATTTGTTTGATGCCAAACTAGCTATCTGATACAAAGATGAATTGGACAAAATGAAATAGTGAGATGATCTCACATTGTCACTGGAATATCTGGCTCTGATTGGATGGAAGTGAGATTTTGCGTCCCTTCTGCATCAACCTCTATGTAGAACTGCATCAACCCTAGGCAGCCTTTGTGTCCCCTTTGATGGGGACTATGCTACTCTTCCTTCTGACCCTCTACTGGGTGGAAACTTTAGCTCTCAGCCTCCTAGTCTTACACGCCATCTCCTAGCTTATGAAACTTTATTTCCTCAGCAAGAATTTGATCTCCTTTAAGGCTCTGCGCTGCCACTACGTTAGCTCTGCGTGGCCTAAGGTCAGCCTCTATAGACATCATTCCTCCCTATCTTCCTTGTACTCTTCAACCTAGGAAAACTCTCCATCGGGTACTAACTATGCACCTCACTGCAGAAGATCACTTCAAATTTCTCTCCCGGCAACTGATGTGCTTCAGAAATTCGATGTTCTAATCTCCACTTGATGTGCTTTCCAAATGCCCCTTAATCCTCTTATATTCTTTCTATTGAGAACCAATGACCTATATTAGATCCTAATGAATGGCTCAGATCATTTTGTATTGATCCTCATCACCCTTTAACTATTTTAATTTCCTAAGTTTAGACTTAGGCACCCATTAAAAATAATTTATCATTTTAATAAAACTATCTCCTAGTGGAATATTCCAAAGCGATTTAAGGGTATTGTGTAATACATGTGTCCAAGCCTCCTTGCAAATTTTAAGGCTTAGAAGACATCCGATGCTACAAGAAAAAAACACTCCCTCTTAGCAAGGAATGTGCTCTAGTAATGCAACATGCTGAGGCATCACTTTAACTCTAAAACATCTCCCTTTACATTGCTAATGTTTGACACCGTTGCACATCAAATACTATGCAAATGTTGCATCTGTGTTGTTGATGACACTTTCTTTTTCAACATTGCATCTATATTGCAAATCCCTCTCAAATTTAGCATCCATGCTACTACTAGCACTGCCACTACCAACACTACCTCTCCATTACCATCTTCTCCAATTGTTGCTGCTAGTTCATTAACAACGGAAAAGCATCCAAAATTACTGAACTGGTGTTTAGCATGATGAATCTTTTGTTGGAGTTTTGACTATGGATCTCCTCTACACTAATCCTCTGAAGCCTCTGCATTGTTCATGACTCTGCTATATGCCAACTGCAATGCTACCAACTCTAGCTCTATGTTGCTCAGTCTCTCGCACTCCTAGCCACCACAAATGTCACTCTAACACTCCTATGCACCAACTGAGAGTAGTCGATCCTGCTACTTCTAATCTGGGCTCCTGTAGGAAGGTATTGATCCAAGAGGTGGGTTCCTCAAGTATTCTGCTGTCTGTAGTCTTTCAAACTATAGTTCTATATCACCCCACCTCTGGGCAATCATGCCAAATTTCCTCCTCCTCAATCTGTGCGGATGTAGCCTTCGGATCATGCTTCTCATCCTTGTCCTTCTTCTTGAGAGGACACTACGTAGCGTAGTGACCAAGTTCACCACACCAAAATCACTTGATCTTCAAAACATATTTCGTTTCTTTCACTACTCCTTTTGCCCCTTAGATGCGATGGTTACATTCTCATCCTCCTCCTTAGGTTTTGACCCACTTCTGCTAGTGCTATTATCAAGCTTGCACTTGACTAAGTCTCTCCTCATCTCTTCCTGCTGAAGAGTCTCCCACATCCCTTTCAAATATGGAAATATTTATTTGCCCAGGATGGTCTTGACAAACATTTTCCACTTTTCTAAGACTTAATTCAGGGCCAATATCACCATCTCGGTAGGTTGAGGTGTTGACCCCACAGCTTCGAACGAGTCTCAGATTTCCTCAAGCTTCGAAGGGAACAAATCAATGCGTTCCCCCTTCTGAATCTGCGTGGATCTCATCTTCCAGGTACATCTTCCACTGCCTAGAATATCCCTGATATAGCGTGGAAAAGGCATCCCACTTCTCCTTGGCAGTCCCTTCGCCTGAGATGTGACATACTACATGATCCTTCACTTTGTCGAGGATCATCTACTTAGCCTTCACCATCTCTCCCTTGTACTTTTTGAGCGGATCTATGTCTGTGGGCTCAGCTACCACATTGTCGATGTAGATCTTGAGAAAATGTTCATCCAGAAGGCATGACTCCTCGCCTTCCAGATCACATAGTTGGATGCAACATCCAACCAATCCTGATCTCTCAACCCAGTGGTTGTGATCTCTGCCAATTGAAAAAATCGAATGACCTCCTCTCTCCTTAGTGTTGCTGTTGGGCTAGCCTACACACTCCCTATTGGAGTTAGTTGATATGTTGCCCCTTGTTGTTGCTCAACAAATGAGAATAAAAATTCCCTGGCTAGGAATTTGCTGAGGAATAAATTCTCTCGAGTGTCTCCTTCTCTCCTGCTAATGTTATTCAGCCAAAAACTGCTGCAAGATATTTGTGTCCCAGTTGAAGATCTTCTTTGCAAGGAAAAGTACACTGCTCACTTCAGCCTCTGGAAAGCTTTGATCTGGAGATCAAATTTCTTTGTTGGCTCAGTCAACGAAATCAAATTCTCCTCAAAACTTTGACCTCCTTGACCCAAAAATTTTGTTGCCACTAGGGTTTCGAATTGCTACCTCTACAGTGAATTTGAACTCCTTTTCCTTTCTACTACGCTTCTCTTCAACCTCTGGAAAACTTTGATCTCAAGGTCGAATTTCTTTGTTGACTCACTCAAATAAATCAAATTCTTCTATAAAATTTGACCTCCTTGGCCCACAAACTGCGTTGCCTCTAGGGTTTCGAATTGTTGCCTCTGCGGTGAATTTGAACTCTTCTTCCTTTCTACTTATGAGCTCTTTTAATCACGATTTGTGCTCTAATACCATGTAAAAAATCGGTTACCCGATTCTTATTGCAGCAAACTAATTATATTTTACTGAATTGTTAAATTAATTGAATAAGTTACTTGCAGTTTTCTACGATACACCAAAATAAAATATGAAAACTAAATACATCACATGAGAGAAATAAACATCACATAAATCTACAAAGTTATTTTTGGACAAATTTCCCTAGAAAAACTCAATGCGGGAAAACCGGTGTAGCAACTAAGGGTTCTATTATCATGCAGTAGTAATTTTGAGTACAATTTGTTGGCTGCACAACTGGCTCTTCGATACAAAGAGAAACTGGAAAAAATGAAATAGTGAGATGATCTCATCCTGTCACTGGAAGATTTGGCTCTAAATGGCTAAAAGTGAGCTTCTACCTCCCTTCTGCATAGAATTGCATCAACCCCAAGCAATCTCTGTGTCACCTCTGTTGGGGACTGTGCTTCTCTTCCTTTTGACCCTTTGCTAGCTGGAAACTTCAGCTCTCACCCTCTTGGTCTCATACCCCAACTCCTGCCTTTTGAAACTCGACTTCCTCTGTAGGAATTCGATCTCCCTTTAGGCTCTGTGGTGTCCTTGTGTCAGCTTTGCATGGCCTAGCATCAGTCTCTCTGGACGTTGTTTTTCCATCTCTGCATTGTACTCTATAACCCAAAAAAACTCCCCATCAGATACTAACTATGCCCCTCACTATAGAAGATCACTTCGAAATTATATCTTGGCAACTGTTGTGCTTCAGAAATTTGATCTTCTGAACTCCACTCAATGTGCTTTCCAAATTCCCCTCAAGCCTTCTCTTATAATCTTTTTGTTGAGAACCAACGGGCCAGATTAGATCTTAATCAATGGCTCAGATCATTTTGACTTGATCCTCGTCTTCTTCTAGAAGTTTCACCCTCAGTTTGATTAATACCCTTTAATAATTTTAATTTCCTAAGTTTAGACTTAGGCACCCATTAAAAATAATTAATTCTTTTTAATAAAACTATCTCTAGGTGGAATATTCCAAAATGATTTATGGGTATTGTGAAATACATGTTTCCAAGCCTCTCTTCAAATTTTGAGGCTTAGAGCACATCCGATGCTACCATAAATCAACACTCCCTCTTAGTAAGGAATGTGATATAGTAATGCATCCTGCTGAGACAAAACTCTGACTCTGAAAAATCTCTCTATGCGCTGCTAATGTATGATATCACTACCCACCAACTACTATGAAAATGTTACATCTGTATTGTTGTTGACACCGCCACTACCAACATTGCATCTGTGCTGCAACTCCCTCTCAAATTCTGCATCTGTGTTGCTACTGGCACTACCACTACCGACACTACGCCTACTCTGTAATCTTCTCCAACTACTGTTGTTGCTGCTAGTCCATCAACAATGGAAAAGCATCCAAAATTACTGAACTGGTGTTTAACATGATGCATATTTTGTTGGAGTTTTGACTATTTCTAGTCTCTACACTAATCCTCTCAAGCCTCTTCATTGTTGCTAACTCTGCTATGTGCCAATTGCAGTGCTACCAACTCTAGCTCTATGTTTCTCAGTCTTTGGCACTCCTAGCCACTTTAAATGTCACTTTGACACTCCTCTGCACCAACTGAGACTAGTCGATCCTGCTACTTCTGATCTAGGCTCCCGTAGGAAGGTATTGATCCAAGAGGTGGGTTCCTCAAGGATCTTGACCATATGTAGTTCTTTCGAACTACAGTTCTATATCACCACACCTCTGGGTGATCATGGAAAAATCCTCCTCGATCTATGTAGATGGAGCCTTCAAATCATACTTCTTTTCCTTGTCATTCTTCTTCAGAGGACACTTCATAGCGTAGTGATCAAGTTCACCACACTGGAAACACTTGATATTTGAAACATCTTTCTTTTTCTTTCGTTGCTCTTATTTCCCCTTAGATGCAAGGGTTGCATTCTCATCCTACTCCTTTGGCTTTGACCCGCTATTGTTGTTGCTACTATCAAGATTGCAGTTGACTAAATCTCTTGTCATCTCTTTTTGCTAAAGAGCGGCCCACATTCCTTCCCAATCTGGCAATCTTTCTCTACCCAAGATGCTCTAGAAAAACACTTGACACTCTTCTGAGACTAAATTTAGGGCCAACCTCACCATCTCGGTAGGCTGAGGTGTTGACCCCATAGCTCCCAGCAAGTCTCAGATCTCTTGAAGCTTCATAAGGAATGGATCATTGTTTTCCCCCTTCTACATCTGCATGGATCTCATCTTCTACTCCAAGTACATCTTCCATTTCTCGAAATATCCCTGATATAGTGTGGACAAGGCATCCCACAAATCCATGGAAGTCTCTTTTCCTAATATGTGACATACTACATGATCCTTCAATCCATAGAGGATCATCCGCTAGGCCATCACCATCTCTCCCTTCTACATTTTGAGTGGATCTGGATCCTCGGGCTCAACTACCACACTATTGAGGTAGATCTTGATAAAATGTTCATCCAAAAGGAACGATGTCCTCGCCTTCTAGATCACATAGTTGGATTCACCATCCAACCGATCATGATCTCTCAACACACTGGCTGCCATCTCTGCTAAGTGAAAAAGTCGAATGACCTCCTCTCTCCTCTACGTTGTTGATGGGCTAGCCTATGCACTCCTTGCTGGAGTTAGTAGATCTTCTACCCTTTGTTGCTTCTTAGCAAAGTGAATTCAAATTCCCTAGATAGGAGTTATCTAAGGAAGAAATTCCCTCAAGTGTCTCCTTCTCTCCTACTAACGTTATTCTGTCAGCAACTGCTACAAAATATCTATGTCCTAGTTGAAGATATTATTTGCAAGGAAAAGTATGATGCTCACTTTGGCCTTTAGAAATATTTGATCTAGAGATCAAATTTATCCGTCGACTCACTCAGAGAAATCGAATTCTCCTCAAAACATCAACCTCCTTGGCCCACAAACCGTGTTGCCTCTCAAGTTTTGAATTGTTTCCTCTATAGTGAATTCAAACTCCTCTTCCTTTTTGCTTCTAAGCTCTTCTACTTAGGATTTGTGCTCTGATACCATGTGAAAAGTCAGTTACCTGATTTCTACTACAACAAAATGATTATATTTCATTGACTTGTTAAATTAATTAAACAAGTTACTTGTAGTTTTCTATAGCAACTACTGAAATCATACACTGCATCCTACACCAAAATAAATCGCCGAAACTGAATACAACACAAGAGAGAAATAAACATCACACACATCTACACAGTTATTTTTAGACAAATGTCATCTAAAAAATCCAATGTGGGAAAATCGGTGCAGCAGTTGAGGGTTTTATTATTATACAATAGTAATTATGAGTACAATTTGTTGGTTGCCCAACTGGCTATCCGATACAGAGAGAAACTAGACAAAATGAAATAGTGAGATGATCTAGATAAAATGAAATAGTGAGATGATCTCACCTTGTCATTGGAATATCTAACTCTTATTTGTTGTAAGTGAGCTTCTATGTCCCTTCTGCATCATCCTCTGCGTAGAACTACGTCAACCACACATAGTCTCTATGTCACCTTTGCTAGGGACTGCACTACTCTTCCTTCTGACCCTCTACTAGTTGAAAACTTCAGCTCTCACCCTCCTGGTCTCATATCCCATCTCTCAGCTTTTGAAACTCGATTTCCTCAGTAGGAATTCGATCTCCCTTCAGGCTTTGCACTACCACTGGGTCAAATCTACGTGGCCCAACATCAACCTCTCTGGAAATTGTTCTGCCCTCTCTTCCTTGTACTCTCTAGCGTAGGAAAACTCTGCACCGGATACCAACTCTGCCCCTCACTACAAAATATCACTTCGAAATTCTCTCACAACAATTGTTGTGCTTCAAAAATTTGATCTTATGATCTCCACTCGATGTACTTTCCAAATGCTCCTCAAGCCTCCTCTTATAATATTTTTGTTGAGAACCAACAACCCATATTAGATCCTAATAAAAGGCTCAGATCATTTTGGCTTGATCCTTGTCTTCTTTTAGAAGTTTCACCCTCTGTTAAGTCCCTATACTACTAGTGTAACGCCTTATTGTTATTAGTACAACCCCCTTATTATATTGTTGTGCCCATGTAGTCCCCATATTGTTATTATTGTGCCCCATAGAAGCCGACTATAGTTATTATTATGCCCTTACATTATTATTGTTATGTCACCTCTAATTATATTATGACCCCTTAGATTCCTATATATAGAAAGGAGGTCTTGTCATTTGTATCATCCAAGAATTGTTCATTTCTGTAATATAAATGAGGTTGCCCCCTTAGAGGCCGAATTCTAAAGCATTTATCTCTCTTTTCTATCTTTTTTTGAGTTGTTTTAATAACATTTGGTATCAGAGCTTTGGATTCTAGAGTTTCACTACTCCAAATAGGTCATCTTGGAATTTTCGATATAACTTTTTCACTACAAAGTTTCTAAAGCTAAAACAAAAACCATTTGGGGAGAAATCGGTCTGAACCTCGGGTTCAAATTTCAAATATTGTCTCGCTATATTTTCGGAGATATGATTTGAGGAATTTAGGGTTTTTGCAAGCTCCAAAATTCCATCTCAAACAGGTCATCATGGAATTTTCTCTATAATTTGTTTTCTATGAAGTTTTAGATTCTGAAATTAAAACCCATTTGAACTGAAATTGTAGTGAAGCTCGGGCCCGAATTTTAGATTTTTCTTCGCTATATTTTTGGATATACAGTCCAAGACATTGATGGTTTTTGCAATATCCTGAATTACATACCAAATAGGTGACCTTGGGAAAATCGTCATAATGTTCCTTTGAGCATCAGATTGAACTTTTGTAAGAAGTTACAAAAAGAGAATGCCCTATAGATTTCTATGTAAAGGTTGAAACAATGATGCGTGGCACTTCGTACAAGTTTTCTCTACTGAACCGGTCTATAATCAAGTCATCGTGGGAGATTTGGAATAACTCTTCCTTGGAGAATCCAATCTTGATCAGACTTGCGGGGTTGGAAAGAGGACTTAGAGGGCTACCGCAGTTAGAAATTATAGACCTTGGAGGGCCAAACTTTCAGAGATACAACAGATTCAATATTGAGATCTTAAAAGAAAGAAAAAGAATGACTCGAATCAAGAAAATAGAAACACCTAGTAATCAAAATGGGATGGTTGGTTTGAAGAATGCGATCGAAGCTAAGATAAATAGTTTTATCTATGCCATGGAAGCTGATATCGATGGTATGAAAGCATATTGGAAGAAAGGCATGGAATATTTGAAGAAAGACATGGAAGGTTTGAAGGAAGGTGGGACAAAGCTGCTATATGAAATGCCTCCTACTAATGAAAAGGTAGTAGAGTAAATGTATGATGAGAAAACAATAAATGTTAATCATGATTTCATAGAATCTAGCATTGGATTGAAGACCCACCATATTCCAAAGTTCGATATGAGGAAGTTTATGGAAAGGATCAAGAAACATCAAAAGAAGAGTATATACACCAGGAACCAACCCTAGATAAAGAAGAAATGAATCTGACCATATCTTGTAAAGCATTGGAAAGAATTACCACTCCTCAAAATCTCAAGATAGAAGGACATATCAAGAAGAAAAAGTTTCAAGAAGTGAAAGATCACATCGAGAAAGAAGAAATGAATTCGACCATATCTTGTAATGCTTGGCCGGAATTACCACTCCTCAAACTATTAAGATAGAAGGATATATCAAGAAGAAAAATGTTCAAGAAGTGAAAGATCAAATCGAGCATCAAGAAATGAATTCGACCATATCTTGTAATGCATTGGAAGAAATTACCACTCCTCAAACTCTCAGATAGAAGGACATATCAAGAAGAAAAAGATTGAAGCAGTGAAATATCACATCGAGCATCAACAACAAGTTCTCCAACTTTTAAAAGGTAACGGTACTTTGGTGCAGTATCAAATGAAACAACAGGCAAATCAACATCACTGTGAAAGAAGTTTTGATGTAGGTGAATGGGTATTTTTACAACTACATCTCAAGCAAGCTATTTATGAGAAGGAAATGTTGGCAATACTACATGCACTTAAGAAATGGTGACCTTACCTAATGGGAAGACACTTCAAGGTAAAAATGGATCATGGTAGTCTTAAATACTTTTTAGAACAAAGATTATCCTTAGAAGAACAAAAAAAATGGGCCACAAATATGTTGGGATATGATTTTGAAATCATCTACAAAAATGGGAGGCAAAATGTTGTTGCAGATGCACTCTTAAGAAAGGATGAGGATGTGGAAGCATTTTTTTATGCTATTTATGTTATCCAACCAGATTGGATAAACGAAGCCAGCTATGAATGAAAGAAGGACGAAGAAGTGTGGCCACTCATTCAAAAGTTGCAGAAGATCCCAGTTCAAACAATATTGCAAGAAATTGATGAGGAAGGAAAAAACCATATTGGGAACCTAGAGAAGTCACAGAAACAAGAACCCAACAGACTACGAAATCAATCAATTTTAAAGTATCTCATCAAGTGGAAGAAACTTACCCATGAAGATTCCACCATGAGGGGACAAGAATTTTTATAAGGAAGCATCAAGAATTGTCAAGCCATTGAGGACAACACTTTTGAGGAGAGGGCATGTTAATCCCTATACTACTAGTGTAACCCCTTACTGTTATTAGTACAACCCCCTTATTATATTGTTGTGCCCATGTAGTCCCCATATTGTCATTATTGTGCCCCATAGAAGCCCATTATTGTTATTATTGTTCCCTTAAATTATAATTTTTATGTTGGCTATGATTATAATATGACCCCTTAGACTCCTATCTATAGAAAGGATGTCTTGTCATTTGTATCATCCAAGAATTGTTCATTTGTGTAATGTAAAGGAGGTTTCCCCCTCGAAGAAGCTGAATTCTAAGGTGTTTATCTGTCTTTTCTATCTTTTTTTGAGTTCGTTTCATAACACCCTTAGTTTGATTAATACCCCTTAATTATTTTAATTTCCTAAGTTTAGACTTAGGGACCCATTAAAAATAATTAATTATTTTAATAAAACTGCCTCCAGGAGGAATTTACCAAAATGAATTCTGGGTATTGTGGAACACATGTGTCCAAGCCTCCCTGAAAATTTTGAGGATTAGATCGCATCCTATCCTACTAGAAATAAGCAATCCCTCTTAGCAAGGAATATGCTCTAGTAATGCAACCTATTGAGGCATCACTCTAACTCTCAAACATCTCCCTCTACGCTACAAATGTCTGACATCTCTGCCCACCAACTACTGCGCAAATGGTGCATATGTACTATTGCTGACACTACCACTGCAAAAATTGCATCTATACTACAACTCCATCTCAATTTTTGCATCTGTGCTGTTGCTGACACTACCACTGCCAACACTCTATCTACACTGCAATCTTCTCCAATTGTTGTTGCTACTACATCAGAAATGGAAAAGCATCCAAAATTATTGAACTAGTGTTTAAAATGACGCATCTGTTGATGGAGTTCTGACTACTTCTAGTTTCTACACTGACCATCTGAATCCTCTATATAGTTGTTGAATCTGCTCTATGCCAACTACACTGCTGCCATCTCTAGCTCTACGCTTCTCAGTCTCTGGTGCTCTTAGCCACTGCAAATGTCACTCTAACACTCCTCTACACCAACTGACAATGGTCCATCTTTCTACTTTTGATTTGGGCTACTGTAGCAAGGTATTGCTCCAAGAGGTGGGCTCCTCAAGGATCCTACCTATCTGTAGTTATTTTGAAATACAGTTATATATCAGCCCACATCTGGGAGATAGTGACAAACTCCTTCTCCTCGATCTGTGTGGATGCAACCTTCGGATCATGCTTCTCACTATTATCCTTCTTCTTGACAGGACACTGCTAGCATAGTGACCAAGTTCAACACAAAGGAAGCGCTTGATCTTCGAAACATATTTCTTTTTTCTTTTGCTACTCCTATTGCCCCTTAGATGCGAGGGTTACATCCTCATCCTCCTCCTCAGGCTTTGACCCTCTGCTAATTCTGCTACTATCAAGCTTGCACTTGAATAAGTCCCTCCTTATCTCTTCCTATTGAAGAGCAGCCCACATCCCTTCCCAATATGGAAATCTTTCTTTGCCCAAGATGCTCTGGACAAACACTTCCCACTCTTCTGAGATTAAATTTAGAGTTAGCCTCACCATCGCAAAAGGTTGAGGTGTTGACCCCATATCTTTGAATGGGTTTCGAATCTCCTGAAGTTTCGTAAGGAACGAATCAATGTGTTCCCACTTCTACATCTACTTGGATCTCATATTATGCTTCAAG
Source organism: Pinus taeda (assembly GCA_000404065.3). Taxonomy (NCBI): domain Eukaryota; kingdom Viridiplantae; phylum Streptophyta; class Pinopsida; order Pinales; family Pinaceae; genus Pinus; species Pinus taeda. Next base: position 119,190 of record APFE031014511.1, read on the forward strand.
TACATCTTATGTTGCTTGGAAGATCCCTGATATAGGGTGGACAAGGAATCCCACATCTCCTTGGCAGTCTCTTTGCCTAAGATGTGACATACTACATGATCCTTCACTTTGTCGAGGATCATCTGCTTGGCCTTCTCCATCTCTCCCTTGTACTTTTTGAGCAGATCTGGATCTGAGGGCTCAATTACCACACTGTCGACGTAGATCTTGAGAAAATGTTCATCGAGAAGCATGACGTCCTCACCTTCTAGATCACATAGTTGGATGCACCATCAAACTGATCCTGATCTCTCAACCCACTAGCTTCCATCTCTGCCAATTGAAAAGTTTTAATGACCTCCTCTCTCCTTTGCACTGTTGCTGGGCTAGCCTATGCACTCCCTGTTGGAGTTAGTAGATCTACTTCCCCTTCCTGTTGCTCAGAAAATAAGAATTTTGATTCCCTGGCTAGGAATTCTCTGAGGAAGAAATTCCCTCAATTGTCTCCTTCTCTCATGTTATTCTTCCAGCAATGACTACAAAATATCTGCGTCCCAGCTGAAGATTGTTTTTCAAGGAAAACTACGTTGATCACTTCAGCCTCTAGAAAGCTTCAATCTAGAGATCAAATTTATCTGTCGACTCACTCAGAGAAATCGAATTCACCTCAAAACTTTGACCTCCTTGGCCCACAAACTACATTGCCTTTGGGGTTTCAAATTGCTTCCTCTACAATGAATTCAAATTCCTCTTCCTTTCTGATTCTAAGCTCTTCTTTTCATGATATGTGCTCTGATACCATGTGAAAAATCGGTTACCTGATTCCTATTGCAACAAACTGATTATATTTCACCTACGTGTTAAATTAATTGAACAAGTTACTTGCATTTTTCTCTAACAAATATTGAAATACATACACTACAGACTACTCCAAAATAAAATGTGGAAATCATAGGAGAAAAATAAACATCACACACATCTACATAGTTATTTTGGGGCAAATGTCCCCGGAAAAACCCAATGCGGGAAAACCAGTGCAATAACTAAGGGTTTTATTATTATTTCTCTTGAGATCCTTCACTTTCCTACCAGTGTCTTACTCAACAAGTTCTTTAAATTCACAAAATTTAGAGAACGTCTAATATATCTTCTACATGAAGAAAATTGTGCACTTCTATGAGAAATTATCTATAGATATTACATAATACCTGTGCTTGGTCGTGGAGACTGTCAAGAATGGTCCACACACATCTAAGCAAACTATTTCAAGGATTGCTTGCACTCAACTATCCTTATCATAAACGGTGGCTTTGATGTACTTCCCGAATGTACACCCTTTGCATGTATCTCTCTGCTCTAATGTGCCCTTGGAAAGTCTTGTAGAAATATTCTACATGATCTTCAAAGCTCTTTGGTGCATGTGGCCCAATCTTCTATGCCACAACCCACTGATGTCTCAGTTATGTACCTTCTCTACTTTTGTGCTCAAAGTAGCTCTTCGACATCCAATTTGTAGAGGTTCTTCATTTGAACCCTAATCTGCTTCACTTGTCCTGAGGCTATGTGACGAAGGAAAGCCTTTTATTTGCTAAATATCACATCGTAGCCCAATCCTCCAACATAGCAACTGAAACCAAATTCTTCTTCAGACCTAGAAAATACATGACATCTTTTAATGTGATATAATCCCTCTGAAAAGTAATAGTACTGATGTCGATCACGCTATACCTTCCATCATCTCCCATTTCGATGTACATCTGGAGGTCATTTTCCTCCAAGTCACTGAAGTATTTTTTGTTTATGGTCATACAAAATGAGGCTCCAAATGCACATCAAAATGGGGGATGATTTCAATAGAGCTAAACAAGTGTTGTCTATGTTTTTACCTAAGTGCAAAAAGAAGCTCTCTCTTAGGGAGTTCCCACTTAATAGTATAGGGCCCTGTAACATTTGTGAATTGAAACATTCTACAGAGTAGTTCCCATAATTGCTAGGTCTAAAAGAAGTATATAAGGAACCAAGGGAGGAAGTTGAAACAACATATGACATCGGTTCCAAGAAACATATTCCATGAACCATCTTTTTTTATAACCATCACCACTTGTGAAGATAAATTTCTCTGGCTAGGTTGAATGATTCTTGGATTTAACATTTCTTGAACCATACACTCAATACCACTATTTTGTGAATATGGATATCTATAAGGCCTAATGTCAGGTGGTACACTTCTAGTTCACAATTAAAAAGAATATTCATGATCTCAGATAGGTGGAATACCCTTGGGAATTTCTCCAAATACCTCAGCATGAATGTTGATAATTTTTGAAGATCCATTGGAGTAGAGGATATAGATGTTCGAACATCTAATGAAAATTATTAATCATCTACACCTTGGTGTCCCTTTTTTAGAATTTTTTTCATGCTATTAGAGTTTATCACTTTACTAGGTTCCCCTTGGACACCTTTAAGCTGAATTTCCTTTCCCTATATGAAATTCGCTATGAAAATATGTTGGAAATTAAGGTCCATTGTTCCCAATGATCCTAACTATTAGACCCATAGTATAACTTCAACACCACCCATTTGGATTGTAATCATGGGAATAACCAATAAATACTCCCCCATATTCAACTTAATATTATGGCACTTCTTTGGAACAATATATGGTAACTCCATCTTCAATCATCACTTGAAATTTTGGTGCTAGATATATAAAGAAATTAAGAAGTTTTCCCAATTTGTAATTGATGAAATTATGGGTACTACATGAATCAATCAATATAGTTAACTTTTTATTTTTTGATATATCCTTCCATATTTAGGGTTTTGGAGTATTGATGTCATCCAATGCATTGAAATATATTTTTTAGGTACTCTCTTCCATATCTAGATCTTGTGAAGTTTCCACTTGATCTTCTTCATCTTCACAATCTATGTAAAGTAATTTATTTTCACTGCATTTACACTCTTTACTGTACTTACTATCATAGTTGAAACATATTCCATTTTCTTTTATTTCATCCATTTGTTCAGGAGTCAACCTTGTTGGTTTAGGAAAGGGAACATCATTTTCTCTTTAGTTATTAGTGACCATATTTTTACCTTTGACTTTCCTTGCTAGATTGAAAACATGATCTATAGATTTAGGTTCTAGGAGATGCATCTTATGTTGGATGATTTCCTCTAAAAATCCCATAAATAGGTAATAACAATTTATCCTCAAAAATGTTAAATTTCTATATTTTGTGACTTAACTTTTGGTATTGTTGAACATGCTTTGCAATGAACCTTTTTGTTGAAGATTTACTGATTTACTAAAGAATGTGTTTCTCTTAAGATCTCCATAATTTTCTATCATTTTCTTTGTAAAAATGGATGAAGATATGACAAAATCATTTTTCCTTTCACAAAGTGATCTAAGAGGATCCCTAATGGCCCAAAAATCCAAGTCCTTGGATCGCAATGAAACCAAGACCTCATCACAAGGAATCCAACAACATAGACGACGCCTCAATTCGAGTTTGTATGAAGAAGATACATTCATTCAAAGTTTGGTCAAATTGAGCGTAAGGACCTAAAATTAGCAATGGATTTAGCTATAGTTAAATTTGGTAAAACTGCCAGATCTAGTGGCACCCCAACAAAGTTGGGGAAATTTTGGTGGCCCAATTGTGTGGCCCCATCTAACCAAAGTCAAACATTGTGGTTATGGATCGGTGGCTTATAGCTCGGCATTAGTTTATACAACTAACGATTTAAAATTGGTGGGTTTTAAATGTAAAAAATTGCAACGTTTAGAGATATTATAACCAACCACGTATTTGGCAATGGTTTGTATTGGCGGATAAATATATATAATATGTTGAAAGTTGGCGAGGTCATAGTTCTAAATATGGTAATGGTTATTGTGGTTGTTTGAGGGATTTAAACAATTTTTAATGGTCAAAAGATGGGTACATGGCAGATTGATTTAAATCATTAAATGGTGTAGTTGGTTCCAACCATTCATATATATAACACCACATAACATAAGCAGGCCTATGGGTTTGATCTTGGAGCCTTCGCCCCACCAATGGTCTCACATGTCTATGCCAACCAAGAACCCGAGGAGCTTGACTTTATAATTCTTTCCATGCAAAAATTATTTAAAACATACTTCATTAAACCATGGTAATGGAGGAGGCCAACCGAAACAATGTCGTCGGAGGAGCAATGAAGGTTTATGGGCCATGGAACCTTGTGTGTGGTAGAATTATAACATCGTTAGAACTAGGAGGAAACAATTCTAATGGAGTATATTATAGAGGAATATTCCCAAAATATTCTAATGCAGAATCTGTGAGGAATCTAAAAAAATAACTAAGGGGCTAGAGTTGTAGGTGGCGGAATATAGTCAAGTTTATACTCATTTGGTTTAGAATTTCATGAGGAATGCAATAGTTTGTTTTTGTGTTTGATCCACGTATCTTCGGGGTCATGTAAGAAACCAACATATTTCATTAATTACTTGGCACCAATTTTGAGACAACAATGCACCTTTTGGAAGTGGGTCATGTTTATAGTCAAAATTCTAAGGAGGGCAAGATAGATTTGCTAGTACTATGATGGGTTTGTTTTGAGTAGTTACTATGATGGGTGTGTTTTGAGTAGTTTAATTTCAAGTCACTCCTAGGATGGAGGTATAATGATGTATTTTTCCATGTACTTGCCTTTATTTTTTATGAGATGAATGAAGCGGCCTCCCCTCTATTGAAGCAGGCCCCAGAGACGTAGTCCACATTGGACAAAATCCATTATCAAACTTTTGGTGCATTTTATTTATGGTCTCCCTTATATTTTTTCTTATTTAAGTGTTTGCATATATGTTTTTTACATGCTCTTTATGCAACTATTCTAACATCAACTGAAGAAAAGATCTTGGATAATGTTGGTATTAGAGGCATACTGGAAGTTTGGTATCAGAGTGGTCTTCTTACTAATGTGAATTATGAGTTTGGATGATAACTAGGTCCAAAATCAAAGAGGGTGAAGGAAAACTTAAGTCTTTTGACTTATAGATTGGATGTGAAACTCAAGGAAGGAAAATGGCAAATGGTGATGCACATACCAAGAATGATCAAGGTTCCCTCAAATCTTTCCACAACATGGAAAATAAGGTAGACAATTTTTTTTGTAGATTATGAGAAGAAATGGGTAAAGAAGGAAAAGGAGGATGAAAAATATGAGGACAATACTTTGGTAAATCAAGGAAATTGAGGAGAATATCCTCAACCTCCATATCCATTTTCTAGTGAATGTTATTCTTCTTCATCATCTCATTCTGGTCATTCTAATCATTGGCATAGAAATGCTTCTAAAAATCCTTTTTTAAGTTGTATGTAAAGTTTGATTTTCCCATGTTTAACAGATAATATAATGCAAAAAGTTAAATGATTGAATCAGATAGATTGAAGTATATTGCAGAATAATAGGATGAGGCAGAGATCCAGTTAGCATCTCTTTGCATCTCTTTGACTGGGAGGCACAACTCTTATATGGTGGTAGAGCTAACTTTAGAAATGTAACAAGCATATGGGTAAAATATTTTCTTCTTGGTGTAAATGTATTTCTACTTTAAGAGGACAATTTTATCCATTGGAATATTGGTAGAAAGCCATTGTAGAATGGCAACATCTAATACAAGGAAAAGGTCAAGATGTTCAAAGTTTCATAGGGGAATTTAGGAAGCAAGATTTGGCATTAGGTATTCCTTTAGATTCACCTAATACTTTGATGAAATAAATTGGTTCTTTAAATAATTACCTTCGACATTCATTGTTGTTGTTTGAACCCAATAATTTAGATGTGGCTACTGTGAAATAAATTCACCTTGATAGCAGGGGAAAGTATGAATAAGACAACCATGCAAACAAGGCAGTGAAAATAAGTAAAAAGGAAGAAAATCCCTCTTGCACTCATTGTGAGAAAGAAGGAAATGATGAGGAGCATTTCCGGAAATTGAATAAGATAACCATGCAAACAAGGTAGTGAAAATAAGTAAAAATGAAGAAAATCCCACTTGCACTCATTATGAGAAAGAAGGGAATGATAAGGAGGATTGCCAGAAATTGCATCCAGAATTGAACCCAAAGAAGTATGGTGGGAAAGGAAGAAAAATATGGTTTCCACAGTGAAACAATACCTTGGATTTAGGATTGAAGGTGTTGGACCAATTGACTTGGGTACTGATTCAGGCGATGAGATGAAGATCACAGTTGTTGGGATTGCAGGTAATGGACCAATTGACCTAGGTTTTAATTTAGGGGATGAGATGAATATTGAAATATGTTTTGTACAAAATATGAGAAGATAATTAAATAGTGCATGGCTCCAAGAACTTGAAGAGATCAGCTAGAGCATTCAAGAAGCGAATGTTGAATTGAGAATATTTCTACAACAAGAAGAGAGGGAGAAGCAAGGATTGTAGCTTCAACTACAAGCCACATAAGAGGCCTCAAACAATTTTAAGCAAAACAAAAGCTTATCAAAAGCCATCATCACCAGCTTTAGATTCAACAATTAAGGTAAATAGTGTCAGTGATTCTTCATTTTCATGTTCTCATTATGATGATGATTTTGGTCAATTTAAAAATCACACTATAGGGATTGGTACAAAGCTAATGAAGAATATGGGATATGAAGGAAAGGGCTTAGGAGTTAATGGCCAAGGCATTGTTAATCCCATCCAAGTTGTGGAACTACCTCAATATGTAGGACTAGGCTATGTTAGGAAGGAGGAGACATGAGAGTCTTCAAGCGACAAGTCTGAGACAGTGTAGGATGCTGAGAGAACATTACAACATTCTAGTGATAGTGATCATTTCAAAGGAATATCTAAGGCAAGTTATTCTCGCCATACTTGCACCAAAGACAATCATTCAAAGGTAAAGAAATTCTGGAGGAAGAAGAACCATTGCAACAAAAGTGGACATCAGAAATCAACATGTTGGAGGCTCCATCTAAAGCTACACCTAAAGGACCAAGAGAAGATGAAGGAATTTGTGAAGGAATTGACCAATGAATTAGTTCAACAAGGAAGCCAACTACAGGAAGAGATACCATTAACCTAGTTAGGTAAGAGATGGGTAGCCTTTTTAGGTAGTTGAGTGTGGCCACCATTGTAAATCACATGTGAAAATGTTTGTAAAAGTGATTAAGAGTATAACATCACTTATCAATGCAACATGGTGATATTATGGCCTTTAGTTGGATAGAAAATGGTATGGTTTCTAATGTAAAACTTGACCATGAGTGTGTTATAAACTCTTGGCAATATGATCTTGTTTGGAATCTTACAAGCCATACATGCATTGTCAACTACAGATTTGCATATGGATATAGGTGTTGGTTTCATCACTTATGGCTCTAAAGTACAAAGGTGAAGGAGAATAAAGTGTGGCATATTATAGACATTTGTTATGCATATCAAGATTGTAGTACTATTTATATTTTTTGAGGACCAAAAGTCCTTCAGTGGAGAGGAATGATCTAGAAGGATCCCTAATGGCCCAAAAATAAAAGTGCTTAGATCGTAGAAAATTTTGGACTTGATCAAAGCTCATCACAAGGAATCCAATAACATAGACGAAACCTCAATCCAAGTTCGTATGCAGAAGATACACTTAGTAAATTTTGTGTTCAAACCGGGCACAAGGACCTAAAATTAGCAACAGTTTCAGCTGTAGTTAAATTTGGTGACACGTCCAAATTTAGCGGCACTTTGCCAAATTTGGGGAAAGTTTTGTGGCCCAATTATGTGGGGTCATGTGGTCTAATTGGATGGTGTCACATGGCACCCAAAAAAATCCAAATTGGCCCCATATTTCAAAATTGGAACATGATAGTTATGGCTCGGGGACTTACAACTCAACATCGGTTTATACAACTAACAATTTAAAATTGGCAGGATTTTAAATGGAAAATTGTAAAATGGTTGGAAGGTGGCCAGCCAACCACTAACCCCCACCAGCCAAATGACAACCAAAAACATTGCAACAGTTAGCAATGTTATAACTAGTCGCATATTCAGTGGTGGTTTGTATTGACGATAAATATGTGTAATATGTTAAACATTGGTGGGGTCACGGATCGAAAATGGTAACAATTATTGTAGATTTTCAATAGATTAAAACAATGGTTAACGGTCAACATGCATGTATATGGCACATTGATTTAAATCATTAAATGGTGCAGACGGTTCCAACCATATATATATATATATATATATATATATATATATATATATATATATATATATATATATATATATATATATATATATATATATATATATATATATATATATTATATATAATATATATATATATATATATATAACACCACACAATACGTGGGATGCCTGTGGGTTTGACCCCAAGACCTTCGTCCCACAAATGGACTCATGTGCCTATGCCAGTTAGGAGCCCAAGGGGCTCGATTTTGTAATTCGCGCCATGATAAAATTATTTAAACAATACTGCATTCGACCATGACAGTGGAGGAGGCCAAGCGGAATAGTGTCGCGGGTGGAACAACGAAGGTCGATGGGATGTGGAACCATGTGCGTAGAGAAAATGTGACAACATTGGAACCAGGAGGGAACTGCTCCAGTGGAGTATATTCAAAAATAATATTCTTTATAATATTCCCAGAATATTTTGATACAAAATCTATGATAATCTAAAAGATTCCTGTAAGGTCTAGAGTTACAGGTGGTGGAATATAGTCAAGTTTATACTCATTTTTCTCAGAATTTCACGAGGATGGAAATGGTGCATTATGTTTTTTTGTTTGAGTAGTAGATATCAGGGTTCATGGAAGAAACCCACATATTTCATTAATATCATGGCACAAAGTTTGAGATAACAATGCACCTTTCAAAAGTGGGTCATGTTTACAGTCAAAAGTCTCAAAAGGACGAGATAGATTTGTTGGTGCTATGATTGTTGTGTTTTGAGTAATCAAATTTAAAGCCACTCCTAGGATGGGGGGAATGGTGTATTTTTCCATGTACTTCTCTTTCCTTTCGATGAGATTAATGAAGCAACCTCTTCACTATTGAAGCAGAGCTCGAAGACGTAGTTAGCCCTAGAAAAACTCCATTATCAAACTTTTTTTGCATTGCATTTGTGTTCCCCTTTATATTGCTTCTTATTTAATTTTTTTCATATATGGTTTTTACATTCTCTTTCAAGTAATTTTATTAACATCAATCGAATAAAAGATATTAGATAGCCAATATCAAAGGCATACCAGATCACAAATCCATTGATACCATACATGTTGGTCTTGTTCTAAAATCAAGGATTCAATATTCCCCTTTTGTAAGGATTCCACTTAGTTTAGATGAAATTATTGCTTCATATGAAATATTCATGTTACATAATCATTACCATCAAACTTCCTCATATTTATCTTTGGAATGTAGTAGCTCCCCGATGATAACTTGAAGCCGTAATGATGTGAATCTTGGATTGAAATTTATTTATTATGGTTTTGTGATTTATTATTTTTTCTCTCCACTTGTGATATAATACTCCCAATATCATATTGATTCTCAACACCATGTTTTTCCTTACGTTTCTAGTTTTCTTGTATTTACACATCCATTTTAGGGAGATCTTTTGATAGATTGTTTTGTCATTCTTTGATTTCTTCCCTGATGGATTTTTGGATTTTTGTTTATTTTGTTTATCTTCCTTGACATTTTTAATTTCATCCTTAATTTCATTCATCTTCTTTTCCTTTTCTCTTTTACACTTTTCTAGAGAACCAGATAAAGCCACATTTTTTAAAATACTACCATCTATTTCATTAATTTTCTTCTCTAATTGAGATAACCTAAATTCTAAGTCTTCACCTTCTTCAAGAGTAAGGATGAGCATTCAAAAACTTTAGTTGGTGTAGTAGCTTTCTTTGGAGGCATGTTGGAAAATAATAATAGCACCCCTCTTTATTACAACTACAAAAAATGATATGCTAATAAACAATTAGGTCACTAGTAAGTTATGTACCTTAATTTAGAGATATCAAAATGGTTGAAGCTTTATTGATATATTTTTAAGATTTGAGGCCTTCTAAATCTATTTTCTTTTAATAATACTTTGATATGTATTTTTTTCAATTCCATAGGTGTGAACTTAATTTGATATGCCCAATTAAAGTTATGGTAACTTTCCCACATCTTATTGATTTTATGGCCCTTTTTTCAGAAAACTTGTGTAGCTCAAATTCTTAATACATAATTATGAAACTTGTACCTATGGTACTTGTGTATTGTCTCGTGAAATATTTGAATAGTTTATAGTCTAAAAATTCTTAGATAGAACAATATTTAAATTTTATTTCATGACTATTTACAAACCTTAACTTCCATAGGGTATAAATACAAAATTATAAAAAATTGAAGCAAAGATATTTAAAATTTATTTCATGACTATTTACAAACCTTAACTTACATAGGATATAAATACAAAACTATAAAAAAATGAAGCACACTTCCTTAATATTTCTCCTTAATATGGTCTAAGCTTCACTTTCTAAATCCAAATAGAATGATTTTCTTTTTAGCAAAACTTCCAAATGAGCATGTTTGAGATTGATTTTTGAAGCATAGAAAAACCCTAACTTCCTTGGAGCATATCTCTGAAAATATAGCAAACCAAGATTTATAATTTGAACCATATGTTTTTGACGATTTTACCTCAACACGGTCCAAAGTTTCATGGTCTAAAGGCTTACATAAAAATAAGTTACAGCAAAAATGTCGAGTTGACTAGTTTAAGAGAGATTTTATGATCATTCATAAATCCTAACATTGTTGGAGCATATCTCTAAAAGTATAGAAAACCAAGATGTAAATTTTGAACCAAAGATTTAATATACTCTTAATATTATTCAAGTTTAATTTTTTAAGCCATCCTAGGAAAAAAATTATAGTGAAAATTCCATGATGATCTAGTTGAAGTTAGCAAAACCCTAGGATCACGAGTTTTGATACCAAATGTTATGATCCTTTGCGCCAAAAAAGTGACAATAAACCAATAATTAATATACTTTTCAAGGGAGAAGCCTCCTCTAACAAAGAATACAATGTTAAGAAACATTTATTGATACTAAGACTAGGTCTCCTTAGTGTATGTATGTATGTATATATATATATATATATATATATATATATTATATATATATATATATATATATATTATATATATATATATATATATATAGATATATCTATACACTAAGGAGACCTAGTCTTAGTATATAGGACACAAAGGGTAGAATTATAATAAAATGGGACCATGAGGGGTTCTAGCCTACATAACGATATGAAAATAGAAATGTAAAACACTCAATACCTAGGGATTAATAAGGGATTTTTGGGTTAACATGGGGCTTATACAAGGTTTAACAAATAAACCCTAACCCACACCCTCCCACTGAACCAAAACTAATGTAGTTATTAGATTAGCCCTTGGTGCAGTCCAAATGAAAATAATATATTATATCTTCAACGTTAGTGTAGACATAGTAGAAGGGGGTAGTGTTAAATATATAATGACATCATCATCTTCAATATCCATATAGTATGGAGTAGATATCATCCTAGGGAAAAACCAATGAAGGTTTCTCATGTGCTCAATAAGTTTACAAAAAAACATTAGAGGAATCATGAGTCAGGGATAATTTTTGTTCTAGTAGAATAATTAGGGTTAAGGGGTCTCTTACATATGATTGGATAATATAAATATTCATCATATATACTACCATAAAAAATTTAATATGAGAAGGGTCACACTATTGAAAGGTGCTTAAAGCATTAAGTGCTATACTCTAATTAACAATGGGATTATACAAAGGGAAATATTGTTACAACCTTAGTATATTTTAGGTTAGTTCAATTAGGTATTTGAGCCTTATATTTCTCCACCAAAGTTACCTTTCCCTTAATTGTTACTCTTTTTCCTATTCAATTTATTATTTTCTTAGTTATGCACTTGGTTACTAGTTTATCGAGAAAAAATATAAATAGGGAGGAAAAAATTGAACCAAGCAAATGTTGTTCGAAGTTAGGAATTTAAAGGTTAACCTTGGTAAGGAATGGAAATGGTTGGAACACTTAAGGAATGATGAAAATTGGGATCATATTCTTAAGGAGCTACATAGGAAACACTTGGCCCTCCATAAGGATTAGGAGCTCCATGAAAAGGAATATGGCTAATCTAGTTAGATGCATGATTGCTAGATCCAAAAAGAATACTAGAATCATGAGAGTGTTTTGGATTTATGTAGTTTAGCCTTAGATTTGTCCACCAAAGTTACGTTTCCCTTAATTGTTACTCTTTTTCCTATTCATTTTATTCTTTTCTTAGTTATGCGCTTGGTTACTAGTTTATCGAGAAAAAATATAAATAGGTAAGAAAAAAATTGAACCAAGAAAATGTTGTTTGAAGTTAGGGATTTGAAGGTTATCCTTGGTAAGGAATGGACATGGTTGAAACACTTAAGGAATGATGAAAATTGGGATCATATTCTTAATGAACTACATAGGAAATAGGATTGGGAGCTCTGTGAAAAGGAATATGGCTAATCTAGTTAGATTCATGATTGGTAGACCCAAAAAGAATACTAGAATCATGAGATTGTTTTGGATTTAGTGGAGAAGCACCAGTTATATAGTTGGAATGAAAATTATTAGGTAACCAAATCTAGAGTACACTAGATATATTTCTTGGGATTTAAGAATGGATTTTTTGTAGGTAGTAGGTCATACGACGTCAAATATTTAGATATCTATGAAAAAGTAATTAATGAAGCAATCTAAAAAAAAATATTAGGAAGGGGTTCTTACATACACTCTTACTATGTTTCCAGTCATGAATTTCATCCATGATGTGAGCAGAAGTCAATGGATAGAAATTAATAAGGAGCACAATCCTATCCTCTTGTCTCATTGGTAAAGTGATCCGTTTTAATGTTAGTACCATGTGGCTACTACACCCATAAGGGTATGCTATAAAAACCTAATGCTAAACACTATCATGTGTGCTATATCTAAGAGAACGACATGTGAATGGTCCTAAAATGATTCAAAATGTCTTCCCTAGGTTTTCCCTCTCTCTCAAGAATTTCTAAGGGTATATTAATAGGAATATGAGGACAAATTTTATATATAGTTGTGTAAAATATGTTATGCACATTTAACACAAAAGGAGCTTAGTGCTCAGTAAGGAGTTATTGGAATTTTAGTTCCTTTATTGTATTACCAATGTTGTGAATGTCTTAGTAGGGGCTAAGACAATTTTCACTTGGTGCAGTTATTGACTATTTTGATGATTAAAGAGCTAGGTGTTAATTGGGTACTTTTATAATTATTGTGTGGATGTGTTTAGTGGGAGCTAAGACAATGTTCATGCGGTGCACTTATTTACCAATTTGATGATTAGAGTGTGGGTGCTCTCCAAAGCACTTGTAGAAGTACTGTGATTGAAATATCACCTAACATTGCATAATTTATTTATAGTTAAAAGTATTTCATTTGATTGAAAATGTTGTGACTAATGTGATCGAATTTGTTAGTCATATATTACAGGGTACTTTCCATGAAGTGTGGATGGGGTCTCAAAGTATTCTTAGAGAATTGTCATGAAAGTGATCATGACTTCCAAGAGTAATTGGTAAGTTGGTATAGATATTTTGTTTTTCTCCTATGACTTTGAATAAGATTCAAGTGATCGAGAAAAAATATAAATAGGGAAGAAAAAAATTGAACCAAGAAAATGTTGTTTTGAGTTAGGGATTTAAAGGTTAACCTTGGTAAGGAATCGAAATGGTTGGAATACTTAAGAAATGATGAAAATTGGGATCATATTCTTAAGGAACTACATAGGAAATAGGATTAGATGATCCGTGAAAAGGAATATGGCTAATCTAGTTAGATGCATGACTGGTAGAACCAAAAACAATACTAGAATCTTGAGATTTTTTTGGATTTAGTTGAGAAGCACCAATTATATAGTTGGAATGAAAATTAATAGGTAACCAAATCTAGAGTACACTAGATATATTTCTTGGGATTTAAGAATGGCTTCTTTGTAGGTGGTAGGTCATACGACGTCAAATATTTAGATATCTATGAAAAAAGTAATTAATGAAGCAATCTAAAAAAAATTATTAGGAAGGGGTTCTTACATACACTCTTACTATGTTTCTAGTCATGAATTTAATCCATGATGTGAGTAGAAGTCAATGGATAGAAATTAACAAGGAGCACAATCTTATCCTCTTGTCTCATTGGTAAAGTGACTAGTTTTAATGTTAGTACCATGTGGCTACTACACCCATAAGGGTATGCTATAAAAACCTAATTCTAAACACTATCATGTGTGATATTATCTAAGAGAACCACATGCGAATGGTCCTAAAATGTTTCAAAATGTATTCCCTAGGTTTTCCCTCAATCTCAAGAATTTATAAGGGTATAGTAATAGGAATAGGAGGTCAAATTGCATTATATGATCAATTTCTATTGCAATAAGTTTAGTTAAATCTTTTCGTAAAATGAATATATTTGGTTTCTTTTCCTCAAGGTGGAGAGGGAGGGGGATGATGCGGAGGTTCTCTAATTGATACTCATTACAAGAGTTACCTATTAAACAATCACCACTAGATCTAAGCATGTTAGAACATGGTAAAGTGATTCTAGGAACTTATCAATGATGGAAAAGTAACTCACCTAATGGAGGATTTTATCTATGATGCCTCAAAATGAATGTATAATATTATCCGAATTAACTATATTAAAAGTCCTTAATGACATTCTATAAGTTTTCAATAGTGCTAATTGTACATTATCCAATGAAATAAAAACACTCCTACACATTATGAAGGCTTTAAAAATATATTGATAGGGGCCTTTGAAATGTGCATCCACTTGCCATTATGAAATCCAATTAGAAAAGTTAACCTTAATGATTAAATCCATTAATAGGAGTTTACTTATGTGAAGGTAAGGTTAGTGATTTCAAAGGCTCCAAGTATGCCACCAATTGGAAAGTGTAACTAGGTTCATTCTTCATAATTATCATTGTACTTGTATCGTTATGTATTTTATGTTAAAAAGAAAAAAGAAAAATAAATTAAGAGGAAAAATAAATTTTTACTATTTCATTAGTTATGCATGTTCTTCATGCTTCTAGGATTTGTTGAGTCAAAGTCCTATTTGGACCATTTGTAAAGAAAAAGAGAAAATAATTTTTAAAATGTATTTTGGGTCAATTCACTTCAAGAAGCCAAAAATGCCCTCCAATATGACAAGTCGGCTGACTCAAAAGGTGTGCCTTTTTGCATGTTAGAACAACTATTGGCATTCATCCTCCACCAAAAGAGTAAGCAATTTCAGTGCTTTCTGTAATGAATTTTGAGGAAAACATGTGTGACTTTATGAAGATACTCTCTTGTGAAGGAATGCGAGTTTATTGAAGTCATATGTCTCCAATGGAATGAGATTTTCCTAGATTATATACCAGAGCTAGTGCGAGTTTCTTGTCAAAGATAATCTAAGATAATGCAAGTTCTCTATGGATGATGATTTGAGAATTTGGAGGGCTTGACTTAGCTTCTTGGAGGTTTGGATTCTTGGGTTTTGGATTTCTCACTTTGATCTTATTCTATAAGAGGAAGTTTTCCAGGTTTTCTCCCTTGTGGGGATTTTCCCTTGGCTTGGAGCTTATATCTTGTCTCTTTTTCTCTGTGATATCCATATTTTATCAATTTTTTTTTAGTTTCTTGATAAAAATAATACAAATGTAACAATAATAAGCCAACAATAATTTTAGAAGTAATTATCAAGAGAAATCATCACTTTTACCTACCTATTGATTTCTCAACATGGTTTTAGAGGTAAGGTTAATGGATGGAACTTTTGAAGATCACTACTATTAGCGTATCTCTAAAATAGTTCATTTTTCCTTTTGTGATAGTTTATGAGGAAGTAATGTGAGCTCCCTATGGCATATATTTTGAATTAATGCAAGTTTTTGGGGAGTCTATGATATGAATTAATGGGAATGGTCAATACAATTTTTTGTGGTTCCCTTTTGATGAAGTTTGAACTCTCCTTTTGAGATTATGAAATAGTCCAAAGTACCTCTCTATGTTTCTACTAAGATTCAAGGTTTTCAACTTTTAATTAAAAGACCTACAATATGGTGTACAATATGACTCACATCATTGGCACATTATGTCTCTATGGTATGAGTGTGATATGGATTTACTATTAATCTACAGTGACTCACACGACATTATGTGTCTCATATGCTCTGAACAATGGATCACATTCTCTACGATAGTACTCCTCATTGTAGCTTGCTTATTCTCTATGGCTACATATGACAAGAAACTGACTTTGAGAAGCTCACACTCTTCTTTGATACATTATATAGTGTGGCTTGTATTAGTTTGTGATTTGTATTACTCCCATCATAGCATCAAAATACATTGATTACTCTGTGGCATGTAATGTTTATAGTGGCTCCATGATACTCTATGGCACACAATGTTTATGGTGGCTCGATGATTCTCTATGGCACACAATTTTATAGTGGCTCAATGGTTCTCTATGGCACACCAGTTTCTCTATGAATCGTAATTATGTTTCCAATGGCTTTTGTTAGTTTTCTATAACTTTCATCATGTTCTATGGCCCCAAAACATTATAGTATTCTTGCTCTATATTATAATGGTTTGTGGCATCAACGCTATATGGTTTGTATGGCATCGTATATTTGCATCGCTCTGTGGCTCATATCATTGTTATGGCTTGCATTTAACAATGTTATATGTCTTGCACTCTTTCTAATACTCATGAATTTTTATGGCTCACAATACTCTGAGGCTTACTATTTCTCTTAGGCTCACTCTATAATTCTCTAGCATACACTTTGTTTATATGAGATGACAATGTACTTGATGTATACAATAGTGAAACTATGATCTATATGACAGTGATGAGACATGACTATGATCTATTATAGTAATATATAGAACAATGAGCTTTGATAAGACATGATTAGAACCTTCAAATAGTAGTAACCTTGTATAGTATTTTATTTGGAAGAAACCCTATATATGACAATGCTCATGATTTGTGATAGTATCTTCATGTAAATACTCTGGATATGTGACAATGATTAATGACATGAAAATAACTTAGTTCTGTAAGAATATTTGATTGACATGACAGTCTACAAAGAGCATTGGTTTAAGTATATATATTATATATATATATATATATATATATAATATATATATATATAATATATATGCTTACCATGACATCTTGAAGGTCGGGACTGAAAGAAATATGAGAAAATGCACTAATATGAGAAGCAGATATGTTACCTCCTTTCAAATGCATAATAGAAAGTATAACTACATCCATGTAGTTGACCTAAATTCTGAAAAGAATAAAGTGACAATTTACAAATATAGGTGAAGACCTAAAAAATCCTTTACATTGTGGACATAAGTTTTGGATATGCATATATCTTGTGGAAAAGATAGAAAATCGTGTAATGTGAGACTTTTTAAATTGCTGAAGAACTATTTGTAGGTTGATATGTAGTAGTGTTATATCTCCTCATAAACAGGAATGTGAAGGACACTACAAGTAACTTAAAGAAACATAATTCATATGGATGACCAAAGATCTAAAGCACCTCTCTTGAAAGAAGATGATAATATTAGTTACGAAAGGATCGGATATTTTAAGAGATAAGGTAAGGTTGTAAAGTTATGTACTATTTCATATGTGCATTTCATTTAATAATTCATGATGATGATCATTTGATAGATACCAGAAGGGTCTGCATAAAAATAGATTAGAGATAGTGGCATGTAAGATATTGATGTTATGTTAGTGCATCAATTATTTAATTACATATGAAGACTAGGTCTTGTATTAAAATGAAGTGGATAAAAGGCATGTCAAACAATATCGTTAGGATTTTGTAGCATGCTAGTATAATTTTGCAATGCATGGATGACAACTCTTGATGACTATGAAGGACATAGGGTTTGTATAGAAATTTGCAATTTTTGAGTAGCAAGTCTTAAAGAATTTGGAATCTAGGTTGATAAACCTTATCATAGTTTGGACTAAAATAAACCCTAGAAATGAAACCCTATCTAATCATGTTCATTGTTAAATATATATCTAACCCTTGATGTTTAATGTCAGAACAAGGTTGGTGAATAGGTCCTAGATTAAGAAAGAGCTAATCCTTCTCAAAAGATAAGTAATTTATATATCCTTGTTTATTATATTCATGCCTTATCATTCTTGTTATTTCATGGTCTTATAACAAAGGTTAGAGGTCAAGACAATATTTATCTAAAATCTTGACTAGCAGAAAGAATACGTGGAAGAACGTGGAAAAAGAATGAAGATGAAGGGAGAAATTTGAATCTTGAATCAAAGAAGTCAATTCGAGGGAAATAAGTTCACTTACCTTAAATGGAAAGAGGGAGCTATAAATACCCTGATGGTTATGAGATATTAATTAAGCTTGGAACACAATTATTGATGATTAAATGATGAAGAGCATGAAGTAGAACTTTGTTGGAATATGAAGATAGACCATGCAAAGGAATGTTGACCTCAGAGGGAGAAAGAAACAATATTTTTAAGAATCCCTCACCTTGAATAGAAGCTATTGTGATTTGGAAACTCTAATAATTGTGGGATATGGTTTGGATTCTTGAAATGATTTATTGGAGAAGTATGTGAATAAGCTAGCAATTAAGATAACATGTTTGATGATATTTTTCCAACAATTGTTTGATCCCCTTTCGGAGAAAATAGAGTGGAGGACACTGATGATGGCTTGGAATAGCATGATGACAAAATATTATTATGTAAGGATAGAAGGCATGTTCTAGAAGTTGCGAGGAAGTTTGGATTCTTGAAGATGATAGATGAACCATTTAATGACAAAGTTGCATGAAGATTGTCAAGTTCTAATAAGGTTGAAGTTCGATATGATGTGATGTTTTTAGGAATCGAGAAGTCCTGCAAGATATTACTAATATATCCATGGAAGAATAAGTATTTGATGAATGAGACAAGTTGAAGCATGTGATTATGTCTCCCTAGTTAGGAGGGAGTAAGGATCTCCTACTTGGTTTAGAGGGAGTGATGATGGACACTTTATTCTCCATGTGTCATGTATTGGGCTAGGACTAAGCCACAAGTCTAGTGAAGGAACTAATAGGGATAATGGATGAGTGGATAAGCATTTGCGACTGATACTCCTTGAGGAATGGGAATCTCGAGGACCGATACTTTTCTAGGATAGGGCAGAGTATCCAAGATAAGAGTTGTCAAAGAAGATCAATATTCTTTGAGGATTGGTAATCCAAGATAAGAATATTCCTATAAAGACATACCTGGTGAACATCTAGATGGGGTATATGCCTTGAGAGGCAGTTTTCGTGGTGTCTAAATGTAGCCTCCCAAATTGTGCTCTATTCTAGTGGAGAATTAGATCTTTTCAATCAAGGCCTTGATATTGTTGTAATTGACAAGTGTGGTTATGATGTTAATGCTTGATATTGCTGCAATTGACAATGTTGGTTATGATGTGGATTCTTGATGATGCTTATCACTATGAACTCTTCTTATGAGAGTATTTCAATTTAAGAGTATCCTTGTATCCTATTATGTAATTAGGAATACCTCCCTAGTTAAGAGGGAGCGTTGAAATGTGTAACTAGGTTTGGTATTCATAATTATCATTGAACTTGTATCATTATATATTTTACATAAAAAAAGGAAAAAAAAGGAAAAATAGTTTTTTACTATTTCATTAATTAAGCATGTTCTTCATGCAATTGTTGAGTCAAAGTCCTACTTGGAATTTTTATAAATAAAAATAGAAAAAAAAATCAAAATGTATTTTAGGTCAATTCACATCAAGTTGCCAAAAAGGTCCTCTAATATGACAAGTCAACTCACTCAAAAGGTGCGTCTTTTCGCATGTTAGAACAACTATATATTGGAATTCATCCTCCACCAAAAGAACAAGCAATTTTGGTTCTTTCTGTAATGAATTCTGAGGAAAATATGTATGAATTTCAGAAGCTACTCTTTTATGAAGGAATGTGAGTTTCTTGAAGTCGTATGTTTGCAATGAAATGTGAGATTCTTGGATTATATACTTGGGTTAATGTGAGTTTCTTGTGAAAGATAATCTAAGATAATGCAATTTATATATGGAAGATGATTTGAGAATTTGGAGGGCTTTACTTGGCTTCTTGGAGGTTGGATTTTTCACATTGATCTAATTTGATAAGAAGAGATTTTTTGGGTTTTCCTCCTTGTGGGGTTTTTTTTCCCTAACTTGAGCTTGTATCTTGTTTCTATTGTTCTATTTGATCTTCATCTTTTAGCATTTTGGTAATTTCTGTATGAAAGTAAGAATACAAATGTAATAATAATAAGTCAACAATAATTTCACAAGTAATTATCAAGTAAGAGAAATCATCACTTTTATTGTCCTATTGATTTCTCAACACCACCAAAGGTGATGAAATCCAATAAAGATTGATGAAGGAGCACTCTTCCCTACCAAAGTATACATTCTCTCACAACATACCCATAACTCGTTTAATTTGGGGTGGAAACCTAAAGTTAAGAAACTTCATTAGCTCTTCACATTGTATGGTTGGAGGGACATCATTACTTGTACCCACAAGATGCTTAATATTGACCTTTTGCAAAACTATATATTGAGTAACTCATTCACATTAGATGAGTGATTTTTAAGTCTACTATATGAATATTGTGTGCAATATGGAAATATTGTATTTATATGGTTTCCCCTCCAATTTTACACCCCCTTTTAAAGAAAGATACAAGTTTCTTTCCAATTACAAAATGTTTTTAATTAATCAACACTATGTTTTCAAGTTTGATAGTGTACGTTTTAACCCCGTACATAAATTACCTTCATACGAATTCTAAAACACAAAAAATAAACAATGCGAGAGCATAACACATAAAAAACATATACATAGCGATTTTCCCCCCGATCCCAAAATCGGGACTACCAGATTGATTTTTCATTATGTTCCTTTCAGTGTTACAATACATATATATACATGCCGAAGCATCCAATGCCATGGACAAAAAACCGTCGCGCCCAAAACCATGTGCGAAAATCATGCACAAAACGATAGGTAGGTTTGCCCCACTTAATATAGGGTCCAAAAAAAATTTCCCCAAGGTGCTACCCCAGACCTCATAGAGGGGGGCTACCCGCCCCCCTCAAAACCCCTACTACGCATTTGCCGCAATAGAGGGGAGGCTTCACCCCCCCTCTAACCCCCCGGT
>APFE031014511.1:142600-190750 GCA_000404065.3 Pinus taeda
CCACCAGAGGGGAAACTCACCCGATTCTGCTTCCCATATACACAATTTTCACAGAAATCAAAAACCAGAGAGCTATTACTCATACCTTCTACCATACCTTTACCATGAAGCATTCGAAGGCCCTTCTCTCCAATATGTCCAAGCCTTTGATGCCACAACATGGTCTTCTCTCCAGAGACCACTAGATTTTCTGCTCCACTTTCAGGAACCACATAACTGTTGCACCCATCTACAACCGTGCTACCTTGCAACTTGTACAGAGTTCCAATCCGAACTCTCTGCATCAATACCATTGCTCCCTAAACCATCTTGCAGTTATCCTTCTCGAACACTGTTTTTACACTTGCATCATCCAACTTGCTTACAGATATCAGATTTCTGGCCAACGCAGGAATATGTAGAACACCTGGAAGTATTCTAACCCTTCCACCTTGCAGCTTCAACTTTACTTTTCCACGACCAATGATTCTAGCCTTCTTATCGTCCCCTAAGAAGACATCACCACCATCGTATTTCTCATACTCGCAGAACCACTCTCTGTGGGGAGTGAAGTGAAAGGATGCACTTGAGTCAATTAACCATGCCTCATGATCTACATATGTACTTGAAGAAGCCAAGTACACATCTCCCCCTTCATCTGAGATGGTTTTCGCCTTTGCAGAAGGAGCATCATCATATCCCTTTCCTTTAGCAAGAGATTTAGATTTACAATACCTCATATTTCCAACTTATATCCCTACAATTGTATTCAAATTTCAAGCAAGAGCACTCATTGAATGTAGAATTTAATAATTTAATATTTCATCAAAGGAATATCCATGTTCCATACTTTCGATAGATATAATTTTATTTTATTATGTCCGCTATTATTTTATAATAATATTCAAGTCTCATTTTAGACTTCAAATTCTCTATAATTCAAAATAATAAAACATTAAACCACCCAAAACATACAAAGTCTGTAAAACAAACCAGCTACCATTTAAATAATGCAATATCAAAAATTAGATACCTCTAAAATCATTACTAAATAATTGAATTGGAGTTGAAAAATTCTCTAACTAATAAGCAGAAAATAAGACCAACTATGTGCTACTGCACCTAAAGGAAGTGTAGTAACACATAACTAACAAAGAAGTAAAACTAGTAAACATTCTAAACCCATCATCTATGTGCTACTACACCTCCCCTATAATGGAGGCATCTATAATGCATTGTAGGCAACTTCCGAGGAAGCATTCACTACTGCAATTAATTTTTTATTACCAATACTTGAGTTGAATGATACTACCTAAGTCATTAAAAACGCAATTCCTTATATTAGAATATAGTTAACAAAAATATTTTTGTTGGAGCGGCCACCCAAGCCACACCCTTCAACTAAGTAGAAGGATCTAGGGAAACAAGTAATGCTTATGAATGTTTTTGATCCCCACTCTAAGAAAATGCACCATCAATTAGTGTATCGGGGTTCATTATACTATAACGTTATTTAATAATTTGAAATAAATATTTTTGTGCCATTCAGAGTTCTCACATTTTGAAGTGATTGTGCAGCGCATGGAGAACGTGTTGGCAAATTATGAACTTGGAAAGAGAGTGCTCCGAGAAGTTTGTATTCTGCGTCGATTAAATCATCCCAATATACTCGCTTGTAAGTTGTCTTCACTCTTCAAAAAAAACCTTAGATATATTCCAACTAAAATTTTAATTGCTTGACATATATAATATTGGTGTAATCTCATTATTTTCCTTTGATTAATGCACATTACATTATTTTTTAAATTGAACACGTGGAAAATGGAATGAAGCTTTGGAAGGAATGTTTTTCTTAAATGGAGTGCTACACCAGCTTAATATGAATTTTGCCAAAATTTGATAATGAGTTATAAAATCTGTTTTGTTATTCTGTCCTTTAACCGTGTTTCAAATTTATATAACTAAGGATCACTCTATTTTGGTATCATTGATTTTTCAATAACTAAGGTATATAAAAGTTAATATATATAAATGGCATTTTTTAATCTGGCTTTTAGCATGTATATACATTTCTTATACATTAAGAATATGGTAATTTATAATGAAAATTATAGTTTGTATTTTTTTGACATGTATAGGCTTGCATTTGCTATAAAATTTGTTTATTGGAGAAAATAAATGATAGATTTATTTACATTTATAGATAGATAGATTTATCTTTATTATAAAAGTTTAGGGAAAAGTTAAGTCTTGTTGGGGACATCCTCTCCTTTATGGTCTCTATGGTTGAGTTTGCTTACGCTTCCTCTACCACTATGTCGAGTGTGCTAATGCAACCTCACCCATATGATGGATGAGTGAGAAAATATCCTCTCCCCTTGGGGATTGGGGTGGGTGGGTAAATAGTATTCGAGCTTGCTTGCGCATCATTGTTGAACCATGCTTCACATCCTCTCCTTAACAGTTGAGTGTGCTTACGCACCCTTTGGTCGAGCGACTACATACCTCAAAAGTCAATACATTATATGCCTTAAGTCTTCACTTCCCTCATCTCCAAGCAAAAGCCTGGACTGGGAGAGAAAGGACCTTACTAATCGACCTATGTTAGATCTCGTTTGGGAGGTAGGGGCAGTCAACCAATTACTCTACCCCGCTATCGTTCTAAGCTAGGATCAAACTATTGTTTTTTTAGTATGATCTATTTTGAGCATCAAATGCCCTTGTTCTCAGAAGAACAAGTGGCTTCGCACCTTTCAAATGCCGAAAATGCAGTTATTCATGACTCGATATATATCGTTTCGCAAACAATTAGATCGATCTCACAAACCTCTGCCATGCCTTCCAATCATGAATTATATACGTAATTACCACATGACTCGATAGTAGTAATTACACCAGACAATGCATATATTATATACGTAATTGTTTTAGCGAAGATAGAGACAACAAGATGGATGTTTTTTTTACTGTACTTCTCTTTTTTCCCATCAAATTGCTTTCTTCCCCTCTGAGAAGGTAAGTAGGTGCTAATCTGAATGTTGCTATTATATATGTCATTATGGCATGACTCAATAGCCTTATAGTAGCGAGGTTCCTTCATTTCATTATATATGTTGCTGTAGTTTTTCGTCATTTCATTCCATAGATAAAGCCTTTATGAACAAGTTTTTTTTGGTCAGTGAGGAAGGGAATCAGGGGACTGTCATTTAGGAATGAAATCTCACTATGGTTGTTTGATTGGTTTAGTTGAACCAGTTCAGGTAGGCAGGTTCGTTTGCTTGCACTAGCTCTTGGTGGTACGCTACGCTAGAAGCATGATTGGTAGGTTCAATGGCTTTCTTGGATGGTTGGTTTCATCAATCAATCTCATTATGCTGGTAAGGTTGCTTGGTTTCACACTTACTATTTACCCAAGAAAGAGAACTCTCCCTATATCCATTGTTGAATGAATCTTAGTAGTGAAATATAACTTCTCTTAGAAGAGAACAATCAGTAAGTCTCAAGACTGTTGGATGGATCAACCTTTCCCTGAACTTACTACCCCACACGTAGAAACTTCACCTCTTACTCTTGACTTATGTTACTGCTTCATCATAGGATAGGGAGTCTTTCCCAACCCATTTCATTACCTGTATCTTAGAAGGAACTCATGGATAGATCCATTACCTTAGACCTAGAAACGTCGCTTACTTTGTCTTCCATATCCTTTCTCTTATATGGGATTTTCCCCTTATCCTTCCCTTACTGCCTTCACCCTAGTCGATGTCGATGGAGTGCTGCCCAATTGTTGAAGCCAAGAAGACTGAAGTAGGCAATAGACCTTTCATCCATTTATATTTATAGATAGATAGATTTATCTTTATTATAGAAGTTTAGGGAAGATATTTACTTTTCCATTGCTTATTTAAGTTTATTTTCTTGAGAGAGAGAGAATTTTTATATTAAACTTCAAAATATATATATATAATATATATTATATATAATATATATATATATATTATATATATATATATAACTGATTTATGATTAAGTTTATTTTATTAAAGAGATTTTTTTTTATTAACTTCAAGTTATTCTTATAATAAAGAAAAAGGAAAGAAGAAAAAGTTGTGTAAATAATTTATATATTCATGCTATAAAAAATTTTAGAAAAAAAAATTAAGCTCTTTTTAAAATGCACATGAACAAGGTAAAATAATGAAGTTAATTTCCACAGACATGGTAAGAAGATGTAATTAAAAAGAAAAACTTTCAAATGCTCAAAAGTACAGTTTGAAGAGATATAATTTCTATAGTGGTTAATTGTTTGGAGGAATAAAAAAGGGAAACACAAATAATTTCCGACTGGATAAATTTCTACACTTTTATTAAAGTGCATGTGAAGAAGTTTTTTTTTTTTGTATGCATTTTAAACTGTAGCACTTGAATTTCATTAATAAAGTAGAAGTACATATCTATCAATCTCAGATCCACAAAGAGTTTGGTAGTCCATACAACAAAGAGTAAGTAGACTGAGCCGTAAAGTAGCTCCACAAAATGTCGATATATAGAAGACTAAGACCCATCTCATAAAAACTTGTGAAGATAACAAACTACATATTTCCAAAGTAACCTTTGGATGTCATCATAAACCAAACACCACCAAGGAAAGAACTAGCATGACACCAATAACCACAAGTGCAATCGTAGCCGCAAGACAAAACCATAGAGGAAAGGCTTCACATAATAACCACAAGTCCAAGACTTGCATGCCAGAAGCACTATAATCTGTGAGTTGTCAACACATTCAAATACCCATCTAGGGCACCAAAGAGACCAATTCCAATACCTAAAGTATCACAAAAAATTTCATAAATTGCATGGTCATGAAAGTGAAAATATGAAACCATGGGCAGACATCATAATGAAAATATTGAAAATATTAAGTGTTTCAAACCAACAGACTATCCTAAGAGACCATAAGCCTATCTCGTGCATGCTAGAGCCATGCTTATACAAAAAGGACTAGCATGAAAGATACCATAAATTCATAGAATGATAAATCAAAATTTTCCATGATAGTGCAATCCCAAAACGCACACTAGTAACCTTCACACTAAGCATATGAACCAAAATAAGGTGAAACCACCATAATGAAGCCATACTTGGATATGGATTACCAAAACATAAGCAAAAAGTAGAAGACAAGTGAATGTTAGTCCTAGTCAGAAGAAATTATTGTCAAATCCTAAGCATTGTCCATCAGTGGGTTCGTGGTATCACCAAGCGAGTTAGTAAGATCCCCTAAAGCTAAATTTGATACCAAAAAACTTTCAACCCTAGTCAATCGCAAATCCACATTGTCTAAACAGAGCTATTGATTCATGAGCATACATTTGATATCTTCAAGTGACGAGAACACATTTTAATTTTTGACCACCTTATCCTTAAAAGTTAAATTCAATAGGGTATCCATTTATTGGTGAAGAGCCAAGGAATTTAGGAAATGGAGCCTTCATTTCCTGAATCTACCAGGATCATGGACCCTATCCATATATTCTCCAATAATAACCAGGATCATGGACCCTATCCATATCTTCTCCAATAATATTTGAATTTGACTGATACATACACTCACAAGACTCCTATCCATATCTTCTCCAATAATATTTGAATATGAGTGATACATACACTCACAGAAATCCTTAGACTCCAGAACCAGGATTTCATTCCTCACTTCTAAGGAAACTGCATCGAAAAAATTCTCAACTTAATCATAAGAAAAAGGAAGAATATGCTTATGCCCAACATTACCAAAGCCACCTCTCATGCTCATCGTTCTTTGGTGAGGAGGCTTAAGGCATGGGGGCTTCACTAGGGGAGAAATACCATACCATGTCGTCCATATTGGAGGATATATATATTGAGGAAAATATTACATAATATATTGGGGGATATATAGGGGGTAAATGGTTTTTTATATTGGCAAGTATAAAAAATGGAGCTCAAAGTTAATGAAAAAATATAAAGGGATATAAAAAATGTCAATGAAAAATACAACATCTAGCAAAGGTAGGGTTTTTTTTAATTGGGACGGTGTATAATATATAGCGAAGGTATGGTTTTTTTAATTGGGACAGTGTATTGGGTTCGTATTGGTAGGAGGTTAAATACTGTGATTTTTAGACGTATTTTCTAATATGTATAGTCTAATTAAGGGTATTTTTTAATATGCCACGTATCCACATAATATGTCATAGGTTCATTGAGTGAAGCCCCCACGGACTAAGGATAGTGACAAATGAACAAATAAGGAAACCACTAAGAGAGCCTCTACCAACAAAGTAGGATGAAGAATAGATCACCAGTACTTGAAATTTGAACCTAAATACTAGTAGGTCATCACCCACTTGCCACACCAGAGGAACAAACCCCAACAAATTATCAAATTCCCCACAACATGGAGGCATAACAAAATAAAAACCCCAAAACCAAACTAGGTCAAGAGAGTTATGCAGAGATAGGACAAGAGCAAACCCAACACTCAGACTGAGAGCAAGGGTGAAACCAACTATCAAAGAACCCAACATCACTAACAAGGTGAAATCTCGATCAAAAGAAAAGGAGAAACCATAAACAATTGAATAGAGACTCCACTTCACAAAGTCGAAGGCCCATAATAGAGTTATACCAATACAACCAAAGGAAACAACCTGGAGCAAGCATACCCTAATTGACCAAACTACAACCCACACAGAGAGATTAAGCTCATGTAAAACATAAGAGCAACATCTGTCATAATGCAAAAATAGAAAAGGGGAAAAGGGTACCTCCAAGACCAAGGGTATGGAATTAAATTGAAGTGAAATCCTCTAAATCCTCCATACTAGAAATAAAAGTCAACAACCACCAATGAATCGAGAGGAAGGAGGTCAAGGATAACTCCTCACCTCTAGTCTCATGTTTCACGTACCTTGGCCACTCTAGTGCCATAAATGAGCATTTAAAATGACAACACTGACATTGTGCATACCTAAGTCCATCCGTTGGTGACTGCCACACCTCCCCCAAATTGTGGCACCTATTACCCCACAGGGGCTTCATCGAGGAAACAATACCATACCACGTGCATTAATATTGGGGGATATATATTGAGGAAAAAATGACATAATATATTGAGCATATAATAGGGGGAAGGATTTTTATATTGATAAATATAAAAAATGGAGCAAAGTTAATGAAAAAATATAAAGGGGCATAAAAAATGTTAATGAAAAAATAGATACATACAATATTTAGTGAAAGTAGAGGTTTTTTTAATTGGGAAGGTGTATTGAGTTCATATTGTTAAAAAATACAACTATTGGAAAGTGCTTAAGCTTCTAAGTAATCTAAACTACACCAAAAAAAATATAAATTTCTATAATAATTTTGTGTAGAGAAAAAAAAAAATTAATATTCCTATTTTTTAAAATACATATGAAACAGGTTAAAAAAATTAAGTAAATTAGTTTCCATATATTTGTAATAAAAAAATATATTTTAAAAAAAAAATTCACATAATTAAAAATTAAAGAAAAATTTATAAGCAAAATTAATTTCTACATGGTAGAAAAACGTAATTAAAAAGGGAAAATCCCCAAGTGCTTAAAAGTACAAATGAAGAAAGTTTCTATAATTGCTGATTAAACCCAAATAATTTCTAAGATTGTGAACCAATAAATTTATATACATTTTAAGTGCATGTGAAGAATGTTAGTAAGTAAATATAATTCCCATGTACATCGTAAACCAATTGTAATTAAAAAGAGAATTTTGCTAGTGCTTAAAAAGTCAAACAAAGTTTTGTAAGTTAAATTTCGTACGATAAAAAATTAATTAAAAATAAAATTTTCCAAATGTTTGTAAGTATGTATATATGAATAATTATAAGTTTTTATTTTTGTATTTAGGTTTTTGTTATCTATAATGAATTAAGCAAAGTTTTTTTGGTAGAAATTATATAAGAGAAAATTTTGGCCAATGTGTTTCGAACCAACAAGTGTGGTTCATTATCAAGACCCAATAAGTGTGGTTCATCATCAAGACGAGATGATGAAGCACACTTGTTGGTTCGAAACACATTGGCCAAAAATTTCTCTTATGTAATTTCTACCAAAAGACTTTGCTTAATTCATAAATTTCTATATTGGTTGATTGAGTGGAGTAAAAAGACAAACACAACCACGGTTGTTGGTTCAAAATATATTGATCGAAAATTTCTCTTATGTAATTTCTACTTAAAAACTTTGCTTAATTCATAAATTTCTATATTTCTATATTAGTTAATTGTGTGGAGTAAAAAAAAAACACAATTTTAAAGTGCCTCCGGAGAAAGTTAAACAAAAATTTATAATAAGAAAATTATAAGTAGTACAAGGTAAAAAAAATATAATTAAAAAAA
The DNA here is from genome assembly GCA_000404065.3 of Pinus taeda. Classification (NCBI taxonomy): domain Eukaryota; kingdom Viridiplantae; phylum Streptophyta; class Pinopsida; order Pinales; family Pinaceae; genus Pinus; species Pinus taeda. The sequence goes on from APFE031014511.1 coordinate 151,002, forward strand.
AAAAATCCTATGCTCTTAAATGTGCATGCGAGAAGTATTAATTTCATCAAAAGAGTTTCATAGTGGTTGAATTCTACGTAGAGAAATATAAATAAAATTTTGCAATGGTTGAATTCTATATGGATAAATTAAAAAGAAATTATACATCTTTGAACTTTTACGTGAAAAGAATATAACATAAATACAAAATTTTTAGGTGGATAACGTCTTGTACAGGGAAATAATTTTTTTATAAAGATTATATATATAGGTATATATTAACAATAACTAAAGTTAATTTTCACCTACACGGTAAATAAATGTATTTAAAACAAAAAAATGACTTAAAAGAATCAAAAGATTCCACAATAATTAAATTGTGCATACATGATTAAAAAAGGAAATATAAATCTTCTTTATAAGGCGGAATTTTTCCATGAAAAAACATATAAATCTCTTTTTTTGGCGGTGGAATAAAAGATTTGAAAACCAAACAAAGATTTAATATTAGTATTTATATGTTACACTTCTACTTCTTTTTGGTTCCAAATAGAGAACTTCCCCTTCTTCGTTCCGGCAAGCCCCCTTTCTTTGTACACATCCTTGGTGGTTGGTTTGGAATGATGAAGAGTTTTCTGGTTAAAAGTAAATGTGTAGAAGTATTAAAAATTCCATGATGGTTAATTTTATGTTGAGGAATAAAAAAAAATATAAATCTTTTTAATATACATGTAATTTTGAATAGAGGAATAAAATAAGTTCACAAGGAAAAAGAAATTAATTAATATTAGTATTTATATATTATGTTTTTATTTTTTAAGTATGAAACAAAGAAATTTTTCTTATTTCGAATGATTCGAATTATTTAGACATTAAGCATTGGCCAGAGACAAACATTCCCAACCTCTCTAATATAGTTGATGGTGTAGGTGATAGACTAGCATAATCTTTTTCAACAGTGATGATCAGTCTAATTATTCACAGATTTTTACACTATACCTAAACATGCATTGAAACTACAGTGTCAAGGATTGGCCAAGAGTTTGAACTACAATGGTTATGTTCAAATTTGTCCATATAGGTAATAAGTGGAGTTAATTTCCACATATGATAAAATGTAATTAAAAAGTAAAGTTTAAATGCATTAAAAAGTAAAGTTTAAATGCATAAAAGTACACATGAAGAAGTATCAATTCCATTAATAGTTTCTATGGTGGTTAAATTTTGCATAGAGAAATAAGAAAAAATAAATCTTTTTTTTCTTAGCATGAAATAAAAAAGAAATATAAATCTTTCTTTACATGGAGGAATGAAAAGGAAATAAATTATTCTTTATAGACATCATAAAAAGCTCACGATATTATTTCCATCAAATGATACCATAGTGGTTACATATGGAGTAATAAAATATGAAATTTAATTCTCTTGTTTTTGCATAAAGGAATAAAAATATATATAAATTTTGGAGGGAAGTATACCCCTTTACCTAATCAGATAACCAAAGGTGGTTATTAAACTAATTTGATTCTCATTGTAAAGTTATGGAATTAGGGTGTAAGTTTTTTTTTTTGGTTGAAGTGGCTTCAAGGAATAAACCTTGAGATTGGGGTTGAACTACACAACACTAACTTCTTTTGGCTTAGGTGCCAAGGTTGTAAGGTGTCTATTCTGTTAGACCAGGAGGTAACTCCTCAAATGTAATCGTATTATTCATACAGGTTGTTCATTATTATTCAGAGGATTGCATTTAGTCATGCCAAACTTATTCAACAGATCTCCAATGTACTTCTTTTGAGAAAGGAATAAGGACTTCGGATGTTGAGTTACTTGAATACCAAGATCGTAATGAACATAGCCCAAATCAATCATTTCAAAACCTTTCCTCAATTCCTTCTTTATGGATGCAATGTAGCTCTCATTGTTCCCTGTCATCAAAAGATCATCTACATATACCACAAGATATACAACTTTTTTTCCAACCTTCTTGACAAACAAAGTTGCATCATCAAGATCATAATGTTTGAAATTGAGTTTCAGAAGATGCTCAATTAGTTTTTCACACCAGGCTTGCGGTGCTTGTTTGAGGCCATACAAGGATTTCACAAGTTTGCATACTTTATGTTCATGTCCTTTTATAGCAAATCCTTTAGGCTAGGACATAAAAACATTCTCTTTTAGATCTCCATTCAAGAAAGCAGTTTTTACATCCATTTGGTGGACTTTCCAATTGTTCTAAGCTGTTAGGGAAAACAGTGTTTGGATGGTAACCCATTTTCTTGTGGGGCCAAAAGTATCCTCGCAATGGACCCCTTCCTTCTGTGCAAAACCTTTTGCCACAAGCCTGGCTTTGTGCTTATCAAGTGAGCCTTCAGCTTTATACTTGTTCTTGTAGACCCACTTGCAGCCAATTGGTTTGGTTCCCAATGGAGGATCAACCAGCTTCCAAGTGTCATTCTTTATCAAGGCATCATACTCCTTTTGCATTGCTTGTTTCCATTCATCATGAGAAGCAGCTTCTTTGAAGGAAGTTGGTTCAAAATCTGTAGACAAATTCAATTCACAATCATAAGAAACATCCATATCAATAGGTGAATCATAGTCATCTACATCACCTCCATTTTTCCCGGGCTGAATTTCTAGTTCCTGTCTTTCCAACCTCATTAGGATGAACACTTTCAAGTGTCTTTGTCAACCACTTTGGGGGACCTTTCTGAGATGGTCCAAGTTGCTTCGTTGATTGAGTTGGGACTGAATCAAGATTGAGTCTCCCAATTATGTCAGTCACATCACTCAAAATATCATTCGTTGTTGGAGTTTCATGTGGGTGAGAGAGTGCTTCAAAAGAAGATTCCACAAGTTGATCTAGTGTAGGAATGCCCCTTCAAGATGTGGAATCTGATTATCAAATTCTTGAAATGATTTTGCATTTGTGAATCTATCCAAGTGATGAAGTTGCCGCTGAACAACATTGTCAGTTTTGGATGATTCAAGAAAGATTACATCTCTAGATACAACAAACTTTTTATTGACTTCATCATAGAGACAATATGCTTTGGAGGTGTTTGAATACCCTAGGAAGATACACTTACGACTTCTTTCACCAAGTTTGTTTTTATGTACCTTTGGTATCAATGCATAACATGTGGAACCAAAGACCCTGAGATGCTTTACTAAAGGAATGTGCCCATACCACATTTCATAAGGAGTCTTGTTTCTAATAGCATTAGATGGACATTTATTCTTTACTTATATAGCATATAGAACTACATCAGCCCAAAACATCATTTTTACTTTTTTGAAAAACATCATGGAGTGCACCATATTTAAGATTGTCCTATTCATTTTCTCAACTACTCCATTCTGTTGGGGATTATAAGGCACAGTTGTTTGATGTTTGATCCCATGTTGGCGAAGATAGTTTTAAATTCATTTTAAGTGTATTTTTTTCCATTATCAGTGCAAATAGAGCCAATATGAAATTGTGCATAATTTTCAATCCATGTACGAAAGCTCCTGAATGTTTGAAAAGCATCAGATTTGTTCTTCAATAAATAAACCCAACACATTTTGGTGTAGTCATCAATAAATGTCATCATATATTTATTTCCATTTGTAGAAGGAACATGCATTGGACCACATAAATATGAATGAATGGGTTCAAGTTTTCTATGTGCTCTAGAATGTGAATCATGAAAATACTGTTTGTTATGCTTTCCTAGAATGGAAGCATCACATTGTTTAAGTTTCCTAGGAATTGTAGGCAGACCAGTAACACCATTTCTCTTCAACAAGTAGTGGTTGTCATAGTTCAAGTGTCCAAATCTAGCATGCCATAATAAACTTGATGGAAATGTACCTTCTTCATAATGAGAATTGTATGAGAAATTTTGTGCATGAGCAGAGGTACCCTGCAGCTTGAGAAGCCTTTCTTCTTCAATCCCCGTCATGACAAGTGAGTGGTCTGATGCTTTTCTCACCTCAAGCTTGCCATCAAACATATGAATGGAGTGTCCTTATTGGTAGATGTGGACCAAGGACAACAAGTTTCTCCTCAGCTATGGGAGATATAAAACATGATGGAGAAGAAAGTCTGGAAGACCAAGTAATTTAAGCCTGATTGTACCAAGCCCTGATGGCTTGAGTTTTGATTTGTATGCAAAGTATACTACTCCATCAACATTGTTAGTAAATTCTTAAAAAAAATCTCTTCTAAAATTCATGTGGCAAGTTGCTCGTGAATCAAGCAACCAATAATTTTTCCAAGAATCAAGTGAAGCATTAAATAAGTCTTCATTTACTCCAATATTACAGTGTGCCACAACATAATGAGCGAATTCAGGTGCTATACCTTTCTCTTTGTCATTAGTTTTACCTTTGGGTTGGTTTCTTTCATGCTCAATTCCGTCCCAAGGCAACTTGCATGTGGATGCATCATGTGATCCATCTCTTTTGCAGCGTATGCAGTGAAAATCTAACTTTTCTCCTTAAGAGTGTTTGCCCCCCCTGCCTCTGAAATTTCTTTCTCTTCCTCTTCGACAACCTCTTTCTCTCGAAGAATCTTGAGCAAGATTCTTCTCTCTATGTGAAAGGCACACAACCTCTTCAGAAGACTGAGGAGTTGTCTTCTTCTCAAAATGTTTCTCTCTTTCAACAAATTTTTTCACAAGGGGGTCAAAGGTAATATCTTTGAGGTTTCCATTTGATTGCAATGACTCAAATAATTTGAGTAAGTGGGATAAAGTGCCTTGAGAAAAGCTATCAGACGAATATCCAGTTCAACATTAGTGACTTTGATATCATGCATAATAGATTTTACTTATGATGCAAGAGCAAGAGGATCATCATTTTGTAATTCAAGGGTGAACAATTTAATCATGATTTGAACAACTTCAAGTGCAGAGTGTGAGTCATAGAGTTCCTTCAGTTTTTGTAAGGCTTCGAAATCATTTGAAAATGAAAAAATATGGCGACTCACCTCTTCATGTACTGATGCTGCAATTAATGCATAAGCCTTGCTATTCTTATTTTCCCAAATGGTGAATTCCTTGTCTGAGGTAGGTTGTTCTGGCTCTTTGTCTTCATTTCCAACACACACTCCTTTCGACAACTTATTAAAAATGAGAGTGTGTTTGATTTTCCGAGACCACTCAGGATAGTTCTCCTTCCCATTGAGAACCACTCCCACAACAGATACCAACAAGTGCATTTTAAAAATGTGTATTGTATAAAAAAAAATTCTCTTCTACTGGTAAAAAAATGACGCAGGAGGTTGATGAAAATGAGGTGGTAGTTTGTAATTTGACAATTGGTTAACTTTGTAACCAATCAACCACACTTAAATTTGGTCATGTACATGGATTTACCCCTGAGGGTCTCACTTATTTGACCAATCACTATTGTTCCCTCGTTGACTTCTCCTTTTATCAAGCGCTTCAATCTATGTCATTGATCTCACTTCTCCAAATCCAATGGATATCATGTCATCTGCTCACCAACTAACCCGAACGATCTCCACCATCAATGTGACCTATCCAATTGAATCGCTGTCATGCAATCTGGTGTGAAATATTGCTTGACCAATATCAGGTCGAGAGTGTTTGAGAAAAGTGGTTTTCTCATGCTACGTGTCACTCGCTAAGGTTAAGCATGTGAATTTTAGGAATATCGTTTACAGCCTTTAGGGCACGTGAGATACCGCTTCCCACTTATCAATACCATCCACGTTCTTAATTCATACTTTTAATAAAGGTGCTTAAGGAAAGGTTTAGTGCTTAAATTCAGTATTAACGCTCAACACTAATTGATTGTGATTTATAAATAAAATGTATGAACAGAGAAAAATACCCGATTAGGGTCTAGAACACTGATACACAGTAATAAGAGAAGTTCATTCATCACACCCGTGTTTAACACTATGGAACTAAGAGAGTGATGAAACCATGAGAGCTATATCGGTAGGCAGCATGCATGCAGGTGTGGGAGTGATACCTCAACTGTGCTTATGGAGCAGTTTCCTCACATAACCAGCCGAACGTCTGCAACAGTTGCCAGAGAGGGGAAAACCTGCAGAATGGTTATCAAATTCTTGAGAGAGGCATACTTGTGGAGTGGTTGCAAGAGGTTAGTTCTGCAAAATAGGATGAAAATAGGTAGAAGGGAGTTACAAAGAAGAGAGGGAAGCCAAAAATGGCGCAGGGTCTGATACCATGTCAGACCAGGAGGTAACTCCTCAAATGTAATCGTATTATTCATTCAAGTTGTTCATTATTATATATAAGAGGGAGTGATTGTTCAGTTCACCTCTTGATGACTCTCCATTTTCTCTATTATTTATATACACTAATTACAGTTGTTCACCCAATCCCTATGATTAGGTGTCAACATATTCTGCTAGAATTTTTCAGCACTTACAACGGGGATCATTCCTATTTGACATTTATTTAGTTTGGAAGATCCAAGCTCTCTGTAACCTTATGAATGAGCCAATTTTGTGTTGGTGAACTTGAATTAGTGTCCAGAAGAAGGTGGTCATTGAGGTTATAATCAATTGCAGTTATGTCATTTAAAATTCATCAATAATATTGTTGGTGACATGGAAACTAAGGTATATGTATGAGGATACGGTGTAGCATGAACCTGAATGTTATTCTAATGCATTTTACCATATATTGAATATTATCAAGGTGATAAGGGTTAATTCCCATTGCAATAATGTGGCATTCAATACTACAAAGGTTATTTAGTTTTCCTTGGCTGCGTGAAGGTTGATTGAATTGGCATTGAACTGTTACCCATCTACTAGTGTTATGAATTTTTTAATAAACATCAAAACTTTAATGACACAAAACATATTGTTTTGATATGTGTTGGAGGGAAAACTACAATCCAAACTTTGCATGAATATAGGATCCAACAGAAATAGAAACTCTACATTTTAATTTGTTGCAAATTCCAATCTATCCTCCCCTGATTTTGCAGTGTTGTGATGGTGGCATGGTGTATTTGTACATTATTCAATAAGAATATTCAAGATAAAACTCGTGGAATATCAATTTTGCAAGGCATACTAACTAGTTAAATACAAAATGGAATGTATTTATTGAGAATATAAAATATCAATTTAATGTAGGAATTAACATCTTAAAGTATACATATTTAGAATTAACCCTTATTACCTTGCTAATATTCAATGGATGGTAAAACGCATTGGAATAACATTCAAGTTCATGTTGCACCATATCCTTAGACATATCCCTTAGTTGTCATGTCACCAAAAATATTATTGATGAATTTTAAATGAAAGAACTGCAATTGATTATAACTTGACCACCTTCTTCTCGACACTAGTTCATGTTCATAGACATAACACTAATTCACTATTAAGGTTACATAGTGCTCAATTGTCGCCCAGGGATCTACCACACTAAATAGCATGTCAGATAGCAATGATGCCACCTACAAGCCCTGAAAAATTCTGGAAGAATAGACACCTTACAACCTTGGCACCTAAGCCAAAGGAAGTTAATGTTATGCAGTTCAACCCCAATCTCAAGGTTTGTTCCTTGAAGCCACTTCCACAAAAAATTAAAAATCAAAAAAATTTATGCCCCAATTCTTTAACTTCACACTAGGAGTTAGGTTACTTTAATAACCACCTCTAGTTAACATAGCGAGGATGAGAAAATACATCATATGATTCACCTAATCTAGCGTTAGTGCTTATTATTCTGCAACAATTTTTAGGAGATTGTGGGTCTTTGAAAGTAGTGCAATGGTTATATCCATGCTCCCATTGTGAAGAAATTTCCTATCTTTATAAATACTTACACTTACTAAAGTTTTTTGTTGGACCATAAGAAATCTAAAAAGTTTTCACAATAGATGGATTGAAGTTTTTACCCATCACATAGGAAGACAAATCTTCTTAGATGCAACATTTTATCATTAGAGTGAGACAAACATTTTAAAATGGAAAGGAGACAATGATGTTGTCAAGAATGGTGTACTGGGTTGAAACTTGAAACCTCAATATTATTTAAGACTTATGTTGTTGATGAAATTGCGTCATCAATTGTATTCAAATATCAAGAACAAAAAATATCGTTACCGACATTTCCCATCATTTTGAATGGAGTCTGAAGATTGAATTAACAATGAATATTGTTACTATTACCCACCACTTGCGGATGACACCCATAGGAGAAAATTTTCTCCTATATTGTCTTCAGTTGGTAGCCAGAAGCCCCTTGCAACCACCAGATAGCTTGATGTGCCATCATCTCTACCACTTGAGCCATCCATTATGCACCATCACCCATCTATCATAATCATATATTTGAAGGTGGGACTTCCAACCCTGAAGGTATGGTTTTGATTTTGTAGTTGGGTATATTTTATTACTTATGATGGGAACTCCTGGGCATCGATTGGTGGGGGAATTCGGCAGACAAAATGGGCATGGCCTGTGCTCTTGTCCCTATGTCCAACTTGGTGCTTAACCTTGTATCCTAGTCCCATGGGATCTCCTTTATTAACAACTAGTTTTAGGAGTGGCACTAGACGGGAAACCTTGATTTTGGTTGTGTAGTCCCGATTCCCAACATCATATACATCACTCCCCTCTACTCATTATCACCCCTTTTCACATATTTCTCATCTGGATCCACATTTTTCCATTAGTTCCATAAGGAGTTAACTTCCCTCTCCCCTTGTTCACCCCTTGGGTCGGGCCTGCAACAATTCCCCAAAGATTGGTGCAACTAAATGAAAAATAAAAATCCTAATTTGGCTACTCTCAATAGGAAATGTATTAAAAAATAAAAAATATCATCAGGACATAAAAAATTAGCAGGTGGGAAAAAACCAAACATGAGCTCTACCCCCTATCGTTATGGCCATCACTTACTAAGGCTCCCTATATTACATCATTAAGGAACCCATTATTGTCCCAATCCCTGGTGGCTGATGAAATTCCAAACCTTAAAGGAGGTATTCATTACAATATCATTCACAACATGGTCTCATCCCCTAGAGCCTCAAGTAGTTATAAAAAGAAAATCAACAAAAGGAAAAATGCATATGAAGAAGGGTGGAAATACAAAGGTTGGGGTAACTCATGTACCACGATTTCTCCCTCCTACATTTGTACACCCAAATGTGGGCTTCCTTCATCATATCTACCTTTGTACCATGGCATGTGGGATGGAGCCTTCCCTTAATACCCCACTATTCCATCATTATATCTCACGTCATCAACCATATGACAGATGTACCATGGACTTACCACTCCCTTAGAGGTTGAAACCACCTGATAAGGTCCTTGATTAACCTCCTTCTTGAACATGGATACACATGTACACTTTAAATACCATTATGGAAGGATCCAACTATGAAATGCCCACTTAGTCCCACAACTTGTAAGCTCATTTTCTCAATTGCACTAAATGCCCACTTGATCACTCCTTGATAATATTCTATTAAACATCCTTATATAGTGGTGAAGCACCCATGTCATTAGTGAATCATTAAAACCCAATGGAAGATCTTAATGATCTTCTTGTGTCTAAGGGTAGTCAAACTACCAAGTCTCATGATGCTCGGATCCCATGCTAATCTCAAAGGGGTGTCACCATGTTGCCGTTGCACCACTCGACTATGACAGACTACCCATCATGCGCATAATGTAACCTCCTATCCTAGAATTTGATGGAAAAATATCTATGAAGGCCCAACTCATCTTTTCGAGGCATCTCCATGATGTCAACATCTACCAATCCACTACTAATCCCGATTCTGTGCAATAAGAGGAACATTTTTCCTTGCCATAGAATGTAGGTCTCAGCGATCCCCCATGTGTCAAACCCAAAGTTAACTAGATCATCCTCTTCCATGATCCTACTCAGCACGAAATGTAGTGACCTATTTGATAATTAGATCCCTAGATCCCATAACTAGATCTGTTGCGGCATAGTTTTGACAACTACTGGAATCCACCTATTTCATGTCTTTCTTCCTTGTATGAAATCAATATATTGACTCCACATATCATGAATCAATCTGGTTCATGTAAAACTACCTTGCGCCTACCATATCACATAATGAGATATATTATTTCCTAAGGGCACACCCAAATACTACTTGAGTTCTAAACATCTACCTGAGAGAAAGCTCCACTACCCACTGTAGTTGCTCCTATGACACCTTTGAATGTCTAGTCCAAAATGTGTCATGCATTTCCCTAAGTGTCAGCTCAAGGGTGGAGTATGTGCTACCACTATAGAAGGTCATTTAATCCCAAACCTGCATGTGCCAACCTGCACCCTAACAATATGCCACTGTTGGGAATTCTCTCACCTAACACGCTGATTTCTATCCAACTGTCTCAAGTGAGCTCCCCGTAGCCTACAACTCATGCTGAGAGTGTCAAACAACAATAGCCAAATCCTTAGAGACTGTGTGAGCAATACGAGGGAGGAATAGCTGTGTGAGTATCATGCGATATGTCTGAGAGATGCTCGCCAATGCACTCATCGATCCTAGGTAAGCTAAAACCAATGGAATTCTTGTTTTCCTTGTTAGGAGATATCTCTAGAGGTAATTCTCCAAGAACCTGTTATGCATCATCATACTATGTTCTACACAAGCACATACTCTTGAACTCCTTTGCATCACACTGAACTCCATGGCACAACTCCATGCATTGTTGGACACCAAAGCCCGTTGTCGTACCACCCAGTATTATCTACTATTCCACATGTGAAAATGCATTCGCCACATTGCTAGTGAACCCTCCATGATATGAGGTAAACCTCCTCATCTACCCTGGTAGACCTAAATGGCCTAACTCTGCACTTGTTAATTGGAATAATACTATGGTATTGATCCTCGGTATCTCCTATGCCCAATACATAAATGAGAGAGCATTATCTCCATATAATTCCTTGTCTGGTGGACTACTAATGCCACCTCCTCCTACAAGCTCCTTCTAGAGAGTACTAATAAACCTGCCACACCATGTGCAGTCAACATGCCAAAACATCTCACAAGGTCTACCTGTCCCTTGTTAGTCCAACCTATCACTAGTACTCTTTGGGCATCTGATGAAGACCTGAAAGGGAACATGTGATCAATCACCAGATCCATCACACCGTGAAAACCATCACTAACCAACTCCATGATGTGATGAGGAATCCCACTTATATCCCAACAACAGTCCCTCAAGCCCCTATGGTAACCCATGACCTCTATTTAATTGTATCCATGGATATATCCAGCACCTAGCCCATTCCATTGGGTACCAACTCAATACCTCTCTCTATCCAATCCCAAAAGAGTGATCGAATGCACAATCTCTTATGTACAGAACAAGCCCTCCTTAACGATGTTAAGCCATACTCAAATCATGTAGCTTAATCCTACTGATCTACCTGGTCATCCCATATGGTTTGTCTAGATAACTCTACTCCTTTCTACCCAACGCAACAAGGGGGGGAAATAATGTTGTAGGCTCCATCAACATGCCTATGAAGTGAACTGTTCTGAAATCCCAACATGTGCTCTCTTCACTTCCCCTCATCAATGGATAGCCAAAAACATAGGTACTCATTCTACTCCACCATGGGCTCAACTTGAGCCTCCAACTACTCCTACAGAGACAACCCATCATGAAAAACATCCTCACCAGTCAACTACAGGTGGCTACCACATGGAATCTATGTCATGGATCTAAATTCCTTTATGCCTACTAGCATCTCGTTAATCGATGACCCCATCGGTGTGTGCTCCACTCTCTCTACCACTATCTCAACCTATTCCATTAATGTTCTCTCTTATAGTCGTGACTCTAGAGTCACATTAAACTAATCTATGTCCTCCCCACAATTGTCGGTGTTATCAACCTCATATGCAATCTCCTCCACATGCTTGATGTCAAGAATCACCTCCAGGTAGTGGATCTTGCCCTTGGTGCACCAATATGATGATCTCACTCCTGATCTACGATTGTCCTTAAAATCGAAAAACTCCCCAAACAATACAACCCTCCTTATCCTGGGGTCCAATGCATCGTACTCATCAATCCCCTCTATGAAAGGCCTAATCAAATTTACAAAGGTGTTTGACTCTCTCTCCTTCTCAGGTTCATTCAAAAAATGAGGCATGGTAGGATGGCTAGACTAGCCATACATATAGATGTTGTTATGCTTTGGTTGTTCTCCCATGAGTGATGTAATTGGCTTCACCCTCGTGACATGCTTATCTCTAGGGTCTTTGTCATATAAATGAAGATGGATTAGGTTTATCCCCTTAATACTATTCAACTCGACCAATAATTCTTTTAGTTTCTCATTGTTTCTATTGAGTTCCTCCATGATCCTCTACCTACTTCATCTTTCTTACATCACTGGACTGCATTGGAGTTAGGAAAAAGAAAAAAAAAGAAAGGCAATGGAAGTCAATCACGAACAATAGCAATAGAGAGAAGAACAAGAGAGGAGAGGGAGAGAGAATTTGATAAGGCTCATCCAAAAATAGAGTAGGAGAGAAAAGGGGAGTCATGAAAAAGAGAAGAGGATCCCAAGATGATGAATAGTGAAGAAGTTTCATTGAAAAAGGAGGACTAGATGTGATACTAGTTTCGGTTGGCAGGGTCCAAGGGTCTCAAAAAATTGACTTTGACTTAACCATCAAGGTTCAAGGGTCCAGTTTTTCTTCAAATTTCCAACATTCCCTTGGTGGGGAACCTCGAAAATTAATTTCTTTGAGACCCATGGGTTTTTCCACGAGATTTAATTTCTCTAAAAATTTAAATTTTGACTCTAATTAATTAAATTTTTGGCTTAGGACTTTAATTTAATTTTGCCAAAAAAATTAATTAATTGACACTTCAGGGGATTAAATATTTTTTCCGTGCCCTAATATTTTAGCCATGGTGTCTAAGTATTCGGCACCATGCACTAAAATATTTTTTACATAAGATTTTTAGAAATTAAACCCTCAAAGGGGGAATACCCTTTCATATTAGACCCTGAAATTACATACCCAATTTTGCGATACAATATGATCTAGTAGACCAATTGATTTGTAATAAAATAATTTAGCGAGTTAGCTTAAATTATTCCTAAATCACTTTTACATAAAACTCGACTAGAACACTAGGACAACCCTCAAAGGGGAATACCCATGCACTAAAATATTTTTTACATAAGATTTTTACAAATTCAACCCTCAGAGGGGGAATAACCATGCACTAAAATATTTTTTACATTAGATTTTTACAAATTCAACCCTCAAAGGGGCAATGTACATTCAGCTTAGGCCCTCAAATTACATACCCAATTTTGTGATACTATATGATCTAGTAGACCGAGTGATTTGTAATAAAATAATTTAGCTAGTTAGCTTAAATTATTCCCAAATCAATCACTTTTACAGAAGACTCAACTAGAACATTAGGGAAACCTTCAAAGGGGGAATACCCACTCATCGTAGACCCTCAAATTACATACCCAATTTTGCGACAAAATATGATCTAGTAGACCAAGTGATTTGTAATAAAATAATTTATCTAATTAGCTTAAATTATTCCCAAATCACGAAGACTAGACTAGAACACTAGTAATCATCTAAGACTTTGACAACAAATTCCTCCCTAGCTTTGGGGTGAGGTTGGAGGGATAAAATTTGTCAAACAACTGTATTTAGTTTCAATGAGACGAAAAACCTCCTAAGATGAAATTATTGCCAAAATAATAGGCTTACCTAGGTTTTTACAGACATTCATGGTCTTACTAACATCATTTACATTAAAAATTTGCATAATGGGTTTACAATAACTTAGTGTTGATGGTTGATGATCTCGATCCTTTGAAGGAAATATGGTACATTTGCTTCCTTGGAAATTTGAAAAACTAAGTGCAACAAGTCGAATAGGTGGCTTTTGGAGTATTGGGACGACTTGTTCAAAGGAGGGTCGATTTGTACATTTGGTGGACTTATGACTCAAAGAAAAATTCAAATTTCATTTTCTTACAAATTTCCAAATATGACATGACTCAAATAAGTTTCTTTTGACTCATAATAAATTCTTTTTTACTCTAAGAATGAAGAACATGTTTTGATCAAAATAAAACAATATAATAAATACATTAATAATGAATTTATATTACATTATGAAGACCAACTCTAGTTACAGCTTCAACACTCAAGATTGAAATAGGAATTCTATCATCTTCTTTCCATCAACACTATAGTTCCAATTGGTTTTGTGATGAGTCTCAACTCCCAATTACTATAAATTAACTTCCTCTATGTTTTTATTCTCATACACAAAATTGAACTAATTTATGCTTTTAAATTTGATGATCATAATCGAGTGTTTTTAATAATATTTTAGGCATTAAATAAATAGAGAAACAATATTTCTAATTTAATATTTTGTAATTCTTTATAATATGATAATGTCACAAATATTTGAAATATGCATGATATGCTTGCCACTTATCTGTGCTTGGGAATATATAAACCAATTTTTTGAATGGAATAAACAAGGTATTACAACTTTTTTCATTTAGTTTTTAAATATTATTCGCAAATCTGTGTTTGGGAATATATAAACCAATTTTTTGAAGGGAATAAACAAGGTATTACAACTTTTTTCATTTAGTTTTTAAAAATTATTCCCAAATCACTTTTATAGAAGACTCAACTAGAACACTAGGACTCACCTAAGACTTTGACAAAAAAATTCCACCCTAGCTTTGGGGTGAGGTTGGAGGGATAAAATTTGTTGAGGCATAAACTTTTCCGACCATCTGTGTTTAGAGTCAATGAGATGAAAAACCTCCTAGGATGAAATTATTGCCAAAATAATAGGGTTACCTAGATTGGTATATAAATTCATAGTCTTACTAGCATCATTTACATTAAAAATTTGTAGAATGAGTTTACAATAATATAGTGTTGATGACTAGTGATCTCGATCCTTTGAAGAAAAATATAGTACATTTTATTCTTCAGAAATTTGAAAAAATTAGTGCAACAGGTTGAATAGGTGGCTTTTGGAGGATTGAGCCGGCTTGTAAATTTGGTGGACTTACGATTCAAAGAAAAATTCAAATTTTATTTTCTTACAAATGTCTAAATGTAACATGACTCAAATAAGTTTCTTTTGACTCATAATAAATTCTTTTTTTTACTCTTTTAACTCTCTAAGAATGAAGAACATGTTTTGAAAAAAATAAAACAATATAATAAATACATTTATAATGAATTTATATTACCCGGATGTAGGTGTTCATCCCAGGAATTAATATGACAAGACAACAAGGTAATCCCAGGAATTAATATGACAAGACAACAAGGTGGCGGATGAGGTGGCCACATGGCTCCCTACAACTTCCCCCATGCCACCCTGAATGGCATTCATGGCACCATGCAGGAGCCATTTAATGACTGCAAAAGCCGAGGCAAAGCCACTGCCCACATAACAATGGAGCCTGCGAACTTCTTTGTTATTATGCCTCCTCTGATTCACTGTGTCTGTCCTCCACAGGTGGGAGAGCCGAATGTGCGCACCATCACTGGCTGTAGATGTTGGCTGTTAAGTTGTATCGATTTGGGTAATGGCTTCCACAATTCTGACACCAACCTCTACAATCTTGCTCATGACCTCAACTCCTATGTAACCTCCCTGCATAGCTCCTTTGTTAATTCCTCCACAATCCCTACTAATTCTCCCCATGTTCCCTTCCCCACCATCGTCTGCCATCATATGCGCAGTCGAAGAGGAGGCATGCGACGCAGTAGCTCTCATTCACCTACTATGCCTAGCCCTAATTTGGCTTCCCCTACCTCCTCTGCCAATAATCCCAACCCGCTCAGTCTTGCGGGGTGGTACCCAGACACATGAAGCGGCAGAGGCAGAGCCTGGCTTCATAGCTCAGGTCGTGGAGATGCTGCAGTCCGCACTGCCAACTTTCCCCTCCCTCCGCATTCTGCTCCTCACACCACACAATTCTGCTTCCGCAACTCACTGAATCGCCCAGTTATCGTTGTCACTGTCTCAATTACCATCACAGAAGAAAGTGAGCTGCCTGCTCCTCTGGATGTTCGCACTGAAGATGCGAACAGAGCAGGTCCAAGCAGCAGGAGCCGGGACAACACTGGTGATTAGGAAGCTGATGAAGGCCGAACCAGAATGCATGGCAAAGATGTTGCTGGCAGTCAGCATGTTGAGAAGGGCAAACTCAGTTACACGTAGGCTTCTGGTAGTCACCAAGGAGACACATCAGCACCGCGTGTAGGCATGTGCAGCATGGAGGGAGGCCAACAAGTGCATGGACATGGTGATTTGGACGACGAAGACAAACCGAACAAGTGGGCGTGTCCGATTGTAGAGGAACCGGCCCCGAAAGACTAAATGCCATGTGTCGAGTATGCCAGGTGGACATTTTGTCATGTTGATGATTTAGTTACTATTTAGTTTTATGTGTCTTCAGGTTAGGATTATGATCTGGTTAAATTGTCTCAATAATGCTGTGATTAAACGGGTTACCCCTATGTGGGCTATTTTTGGACTCATATTTTTGGACTAGTTTCCCCTCTGTTGGGGCAGTCAAAGTCAATTATCATGACTATGTGATGATTGAGGGTTGGTTCCTTTGTGGCCGAGCCTCACTATAATCCCCCTTTTTTTGTATCATATTAATAGATTAAACTTACTTGAAAAAAAAATAATGAATTTATATTACATTATGAAGACCGACTCTAGTTACTACTTTAATGCTCAAATCTAAAATAGGAATTCTATCATCTTCTTTTCATCAATTTTATTTTCTTACTCAAATAAGTTTCTTTTGACTCGTAATAAATTCTTTTTGACTCTTTTAACTCTCGAAGAACATGTTTTCAACAAAATAAAACAATATAATAAATACATTAATAATGAATCTATATTACATTATGAACACCAACTCTAGTTACAACTTCAACACTTAAGACTGAAATAGGAATTCTATCATCTTCTTTGCATCAATTTCATTTTCTTACAAAATTCCAAATGCGGCATGACTCAAATAAGTTTCTTTTGACTCATAATAAATTCTTTATTACTCTTTTAACTCTCTAAGAATGAAGAACATGTTTTGACCAAAATAAAACAATATAATAAATACATTAATAATGAATTTATATTACATTATGAAGACCGGCCCTAGTTACAACTTCAATGCTCAAGGCTAAAATAAACATTTTATCATCTTCTTTTCATCAACACTATAGCTCCAATAGGTTTTGTGATGAGTCTCTTATCCATGTTTGGGAATATATCAACTAATTTTCTGAAGGAAATAAACAAGTTATTACAATTTCTTTCATTTAGTTCTTAAAAATTATCAAGCATGATTTTTATAATAGTTTTTTTTTTGGAAAATTATTGCGTTAATCACATTCTATCAATAAACAATTTATACTAATCTTAAAACATCATTTTTCATTTATGTAGTGATTGACACTTTTATAGCACCATCTCAGACACCATCTGGAACAGATGTTTATATTGTCACGGAATATGCTGACAAGTAAGTTTCTACTTGTCTATGTAATTTATTTATTTTTTTGTATAATTTTTATATTTGTTCATCATTCAATTTCATATAATAAAATGATTTTTTCAATCTAAAATTAAGTGTACATTAGATTTCCACATCAAAACACAAAGAACAAGTGTCTTCCAAGAGTCCTCATAAAATGACAAGAGTCTTCCAATAAAATGAGATTATGTTTTTCACAATCAAGAGAAAAATTTATTTAAACATTAAATGTTTCAAAACTAATGCTAGCATTAGTTATTTAACATGGAACTTCATTGAATACTTTGAAATTTAGCCTAACTATGAAGGGTTAGGGACTAGTAATATGTAATTATGGGTTTAGTCATTTTGCATTTAACCCATATTTTATAACTTGTTTTAATTTTTATTTATTTATTTACTTATTTGCTTTAAAATTGTTGATTTAGAATATTAATGATATTTTGATATATGATATGTAGTTTATTTTTTTAATGATGTACTTACATTGTTTAAGGTACAAGAGTTAAACTGTTAAGGTGTGTGAGGGGACTAAACCAATGAGTAAATGAGAAAATGTAGCTTCAGAGGAGTAATAGAGTTAGATTAAGATTTAATAATAAACTCACAAATTAGACCTGTGAAAAGAATAAATTCCAAGGGAGTTGAAGAAACTTTACAAAAAGGAGGGGAGTGATACAAATAGTTATGTAAATGAATTCAATGCATTAATTACATTGGATTAGTCATCAACACAACATTTTATACAAAGGTATCATCAGTAGGAGGTTTGATGGGGAACCAAGAATTTCAAAGTTGTGCATCATGTTTCATAGATTGTGGCAAATAAACTATGGGAATTTTGAGGTTTAAAATGAGATTACTAAGGAAAATAATGAAATAATAACAAAAACAGTAAAATAAAGTGATGTTTTTATTTTATTTTTTGTAAATGAATGTTTTCTGTTATTAAAAAAATAGAAGCACATTGTTGTAGTAGTTGGTTATTAGAGGAATTTCATGTTCATCATTGACACTATCATGGGTTTGACAAAACAAAAAGAATCACCCTACTTGGGGATGGTTCTTGAAATGAATTTTCTATCATGTTTTTTTGATAGCCTTGGTCCACCCAATAATAAGTGGGTTGGCCAAATTAATTTTTGAATTATTGTTGAGAACTAGAGGAGACTCTTTATTAGCATTAGAAGATCTTGATTCATGAGCATGTTTTGAAATACCCAAAGATACTTTTCTATTCATTGATTTCTTGTTTTCAAGGGTTATTGGATTCCTTGTTAAGTCCTTATAAGTCTAATGAGTAATGGTGGTATGATCTTGATCTCCCGAAATCATAAATCATAAGCACCCTCATCCTCTTAGTGATAAATATAAGAAGTTTCACCCTCCATAGGTGGCGAGACACAAGGTTTCAAATTTTTAGATTTGAAAGTTCTATTGAGATATTTATTGTTGGGATTTGACTAAGGGCAA
This sequence comes from Pinus taeda, assembly GCA_000404065.3. Lineage (NCBI taxonomy): Eukaryota > Viridiplantae > Streptophyta > Pinopsida > Pinales > Pinaceae > Pinus > Pinus taeda. Next base: position 170,042 of record APFE031014511.1, read on the forward strand.
GTCCAATTTGAAAACAAACTCAACAATGAAATGTAGTGTTCTCATAATACAAAGATTGGGTCTAATGATAATCTCTGATTTGTAATTTTTTTTTTACTTGGAAGCACTTTATTGATGCCAATTTACACACATTCTACTATAGGTGTACAAGCCAAGTTGTCCTTGAGAGGGATCTGTGGTAAGAAAATGACCCAAGGAGTTTCCAGTACCCTAAAAATAAGGAAAGTGACATAAGTGGGCAATTAATTGGTAATTTGAACCCAGACTGGGAGCTTGGTAATAAATTTTGTAGAGAGGTCAAAATCTAGAAACCAAGGGGTTATAAACAAACCTGCTATACCCAGAACCAAGAACCACTAGTTAGGGCCTTCTAGTAGTCTTCTAGTTCAACGAAAAGCACTATAAAAAAGACTTCTGAGTAGAAGATTGCCTTGCACTTCTTGGTTTAGGAAAAATGAATCCACTTATAAAGATCCTCTATATGCAACCATAAGCCATTAAAGTGACATATGAGCCTTGACTCAATGTAGAGCTGAAAGAAATCCTCCAATTCTTGGTGCAAAATTTCCACATAGGGTACATCCTCTACTTTGTCCACCTAGAGCACCCTCATAGCTACCTGAGGTTGATAAGAGTTGGGGCCTATCTTGAGGGAATCCTTGAAGAGCATGGGCTTTGGTGCTTGTTACTACTCAAACTAGTAGGGGTCCTAAGAGGGGATCCTATAGAGAAACTACTAGGTTAAGGGGAAACAATGGAGCGATAGCCCACTGTCACCTCAGATAAGGCTCCCTTCTCTTTACGGACTTTCAACAATGGGAGGATGCCTTGTATAATACAGATCAATCACTATAATGAATATATCAATGATAGGATGAAAGGTGGTCCCAAAATCCTATTCACAAGAGAGACTCAAATATGTGGCTTGCTTGCTTTAGAAGCAAGGTGAAAGGCTCTCTAGGAATGGCCAGGAGTACTTTAGGTTCTAGGGTTTGAAGGTATGACTTGCAAAGGATATTCCTAGATCTCAAAATCATTGTGGAAAATTGGTTTCTAAATGGTCCTTGAATAATTAGGTTTGGTAAGAAGTGGGACCACGCGGGACCAAGCAGACCCAAAATTAGGTCAAGGGCATGGAGTTGATCACCCAATGAGGGACTTGACCTAATTAGGGAGGAGAAGAGGATCAAAGGACAAATTTTCTTTTAGGTTTGAATTCAATGATCCTAATGAGGACACTAGCCAATGGAAAACAAGGTAAAATAATATGGTCCTTGACTTAGGGCTTGCTATATATATTGGGTTGTGTTATATTCTTTCCACTACTAGAATCCCTAGTTAATCGGGGGGTGAGAGAGGGGGCGAAGCACCCCCTTCATTTCACCGATTGCGCGGCGAGGGGGTCATGGGGGGGAGGGGTGGTAGCCCCCCTGTCCTGGGTGTTTGAGGGGGATGGGTAGCCCCCCTCTACAGGGTTCAGGGCAGTGCCCTGGGCAAAAATTTTTTGGACCCTATATTAGGTTGGTCAGAGCTACCTATGGTTTTGTGCATGGTTTTCGCACATGGTTTTGGATGCGATGGTTTTCTTTCCATGGTATTGGATGCTTCGGCATGTATATATATGTATTGTAACATTGAAAGGAACATAATGAAAAATCAAGTTGGCAGTCCCGGTTTTAGGATCAAGGGGAAAATATTTGTGTATATGTGTTTTATGTATTATGCTCTCACTATTGCTTATTGTCTGTGTTTTAGAATTCGTATGCAGGTAATTTCTGTACCGGGTTAAAACCTACAATATCTCGAGATCCCACCATCGAATTTGCTTGAAATTTGGATTCCCTTTATAGAAACCCCAACACAGTTGTGGACCAAAAATCAAAGTGTTTGGATGGCTAGATTGTGATATAATTGATTCCCTAGGTGACCTATGTAGACTAGGCCTAAAAGAATAGGGAGGTGAAAATAATAAGCATTGAAAGTGATCACCTATGGAGGATTAGTACCTTTTCCTTTGGGACAAAAGAAGTCAAGGATAATTTATGGTTTGGAAATATTTCACCCAATCAAGGAAGCCTTAAAACAACTTTGCATGACATTAGGGCATGACAGTAACTACTTCAAGGACTTTATACTTCAAGTTTCAAGAATTGATGATTTATCAAGATGTATTTATCACAAATTATCTCTAGAAACATTCCCCCCATACATGTCCCATGGTGTGATACAATGCTATAAAAGATCACAATTTCCATTAATTCGAATAGAAAAGTTGTAAATTTCATATTTGTATAGCGAAAATATTAGAAACATTCATGTGACAAAGTAAATAACACGAATAACCATGAAAAGAGCACTTACATGTACAAAATATTATATCCAATCATCAAATTATGCCAATAATGAAGCTCCAAGACAAGAGAGAGAAACCCAAACGTAAAAATTTATCCACAACATCCAAACTCATCCTCCAAAAGGGATAGCAAAAAATCTCACAATAGCAAATAACCCAATCTAAGTGATGATGAATGAGAGATAATTCCTCTCTTCTATTTTTACAATCATATATGGGATTTGAATGGCCTAATTTGGACTAATAATGCCACTAGAATAAAATAATATGCATAATAACATTACTTTTGTTGACAATCCCACCAAATAGCTCAATAACATAAGAATAAGCCTCTTAAGAGGGTCGAATGATCAATCAAGTGAGTCGTTGGGCCTTTGAGGAGGCCTAATGAAGTCCAAAGTATTCCATGATGTAAAAATGGACTCCAAACATAGTGGACAAGGGGTTGGCCCCTTGTTTTCCAAGAAAGAACCCTTGGTGCTCCCAAGTGGGTGTGGGGACACAAGGACATCATTATGGGTCTCCAAGTGGATTGAAAATGCTTGTAGATCATATGTAAGGTCTAGGATGATGATATAATCCCTCCCTCTATAGTAGGAGACATCCAATGGACCCTAGAACACTTGCCAAGTGTACGGTGCAAGTGTGGAGCAGGCTAGGCATGGTGAACCAAGTGCATCATCCTTCTCTTGAAGTTGTAAGGCAAGAAATCAATGAGTGGTTATGGGGATCCATGAAGTACTCTCTGCTATGGTAGAGGTCCAAGGCTCTCAACGCTCACCCTATAAGTTCCAATGTGGCCCTATAGAGGGAGAGGACCCCATATAGGGAGATCAAGCCCCAAATGGAAATCCACCTACAATCCTGCATAAGATCCAATGCATCCCCTTGCCCTCTAATACAACAAATAATTATGATAATGAAGTAATAGGGCTTACAAGTCATGGAACCAATGGGGCACATCATGGTGGCATGCCCTTACATAGTGGGATTTCACATGTAAAGGTGTCTCCAAGTTCAATAAGGGGGTTAATCAAGGACCCTATTAGGTGGTTTCAACATTTATAGGGGGTGACATGTCCATGATACATCCCTCAAGTGATAGGTGGCATGTGATATAGTAATGGAATAGAATGGGGATCAAGGTCATTATCATGCCATGGTACAAGGGTAGCTATAATAAGAGAATCCCACACTTGGATATGTGAGTAAAGGAGGGGGAAAATCACGGTACATGAGTTACCGTGACCTTTATTTTTCCACCCTTCTTCATATGCCTTTTTCCTATGAAGGTGGGGTGGTTCATTGCCCACCATGGGTTGGGAAAATCATGGGTTCCTTAATGACGGAGGGGTCATCTAGGGCCTATAAGAAAAAGGGTGATAGCCATGGGTAATGAGTAGAGCTCATGTTTGGATTTTTTCCACCTGCTAAATTTGTATGTCCCGACCATTTTTTGAATCTTGTGGCCCCTTTCCTATTGAGAGGCCAAAATATTATTTTCTTTTCTTTTTAGCTACATTAACCTTCGGGCATTGTTCTAGGCCTGACCCAAGGTGTGGACAAGGGGAGGGGGAGGCTAACCCTATGTGGACCCAAAAGGGAAAAGAGGTGAAAGGGGATTAAATGAGTGGAAAGGGAGTGATGTATATGGTGTCGAGAAGCAAGACCATGCAACCAAAATCAGGATTTCCCATGTAGTGCCACTGCTAAAGCTAATGGCCAATAAATGAGATTCCACAGGACTAGGATACAAGGGTAACCATAAAATCAGGTAGTGGAGACAAGGATACAAACCTAACCCACTCTTTCCATTGAATCCACCCACCAATCCATGCCCAAGAGTGCCCATGACAAGTAAGGAAAATTACTCAACTACACCAATGAAAATCTATACCTTTGGGACAGGAGACCTATCTTCAAACTTACATTCATGAAAATTGGTGGGACCACATGGCTAGCTTAAGTGGCAAAGAAAATGGCACACTGAGCTATCTGATGGCTACTAGGGGTTCCTGGCTACCAACTGAGGTCCATCTAAGAGAAAAAATTTCTCCTATGCATACTACCCATATGTGGTGGGTAACATTTGGCTCCAACTGGGACATGAGCTCTCAGAACGGTGTGCAAACATAGTCGAACAAGAGGTCATGAGAACGCTAACAATCTCTTGGTACTGCAGACCTGTTACCTACACATATCAAAGACCGAGCACATGTGGCAACATGTTTTCGTGGTGTATTATAATCACCCAAGCTTAGTATTCGGCCATAAAAATCAACAGGAAAGTAAAATAATTTTCAATTCAATTTTAATCTAAGCATAACTAATCTATCATGATAATATCATATGATGTTAGTTCTAATGAGAAAATCAACATGCAATGCATCTTAGCCTAACACGCATATAGTTACATATAATACAATTCTAGTACTAACTATAATCATAAATCTTATGAAACCAACATATCATCATATCAATATACATAGGTCTGCCAATATGATTACTCATTTAGAAAATCCCAAAGCAAATGTTGACACAATTATAGAGAGGATGAAGTTGGTCGGAGGTGGGAAAATATGATCTCCATCTGAGGTAACAAGAATCCCCAGGAAAATAAGTCAATTTAGAAGTATGGGGCTTTCCATTTAAGTACACAATGGTGGAATAAATTATAACTCTCAATAACTCACTATCACAATCATTTCTCATATCATTATGTTTTGTGGATGCCACAAGTTCATGATGGGAGAGTAACAGAGGGTGAGGGAAGGAAAGAGTGCAACAAATAGGTTTCGCAAAGTGATAGTCACATTGGAGAGGGGAGGTCATGGAGTGATCATAATCCCGAGGGTGTGTCCAAGGAGATAAAGTATATTCAATGAGGGGCCGCTCCTTGACACTATACTCAAAAGGGGGAAAGGGCTCATGGTCAATTGAGATCATATGACAAGGGGTGAGGTAATCACTTATGGATGGCTCAAAATGATAAACAAGAAGGAAAGGCGATGGGGAAGGTGAGGTATTGCATTAATGGGGCTCTTTTCCTGGAAATCATAATCTAAAGGCTCAATTGATTTGGATATACTCCCAGAATTACAAGGATTGAAGGTAGGAGAAAGGGCCCTATCAAGTCTTTCATCATTAGTATCAAAGATAGGGTCTTCCCAGATATGAGAATTAGTTACTTCCAACTCCCCTCTTTGATGCAAGGGAAAATAATGATCCTCCTCCCCATGGGTATCAAAGGTTATGTAATCATCAATAAAGGTAATACCAATCCCAACATCATCCTCCCTATCAATATCATAAATGGGAGCACAATCAAATTGAGAACCAAACATTTCCCATTTCTCCTTTTCATTATGAAATTAATCTCCAATATCAACTTCCAAGGAGATAATTGGATTACCTTCCCCAAGTTTCTCAAAATAAGAGCCATCAGGAGTAATATCCTTGAGAAGTATTAGGTTAGCCTCAACTTGAATTTCACTCATCCTCCCCAAGACATGTGTTCTCAAAATCATCCTTTTCATTATGTGGACCCAAGGAGGACTCGTCATCCCACTTATCACTTAGATTCTCAAGGTTTTGATGATTCTTGATGAAGGCTTCCTCATGAATTCTTAATGGAGGGCTTACTTGAAAATGTCTAAGAAACCCATCAAAGAACTCCTCAATAAATGAGATTCTTTTAGGTTCGTCTTTATGCAACCATGAGTTATGATCATGGAAAAATCCCATGAATAATAGTATAAGGACATCCTGGTGGAGCACTTTTTCCTTTGAAGCATGCACAATAAATATTTCCACATGATCAATTACAAAGAGTGGATTGCCATCAAATATGGGCACCCCGCGTACCATCCTTCCTATGACATGATTAGGGTGCCCAGGTATGCTAGTGATGTCCAAAGTGGGAATAAATCAAAGAAATACATCCTATTGAGATATGCATGTAAATTATGTAGGAGTTTCCAGGGTGAATTTAAAGATGCCTAGGAAAATGCTTGCTTCAACCTACAAGCATCAACCTTAAAGTACAATGAAGAACTAGGGCATCATTCTACCAATGGAGTCACCAAGAATGATATATCAATAATTTCGTAATAGAAACAAGACACACATCTCATTTCCCCTATAATGGCGCCAAAAATTTTATCGCTAAAACTAGCAGGGTTCCTAAGAGGGGATCCTATAGAGAAAATACTAGGTCAAGGGGAAATAATGGAGAGATAGACCATTGTCACCTTGTTGGCTTGTTGGGGCTTGACCCAGGTTCGGAGGTGATTTAGTGAAACAAATCCCGGTACTACTAGCCCTTTCAGCAACAGTCCGCAGAGCGCGGACTGAGGTCTCACCCGAAGCAGTATGGGAGGGTGCTAGAACTAGGTTTCTGCACCCTTGGGATGTCTGATGGGTTCAAGTGGTCTATGGTTTGACCCTACGCACACGTCATTATGCACACTTACCCGTACCTCGCAGTCTGTGATGTTTTCTTCACGTAGCCCTACTTGGGGGCTGAATAATGTTATTACCCAAGTCCTTACTAGTAATCCTATCTTAGTTGATTAACTTAGCTTATTTGTTTGCTTTTAGTTATACTTAACAATATTCACAATTCATAAAAGCGCACGCATTAGATAAACAGTATGATTGCAATTCATATTCAACAGATAATAACCCAAGACAGATACACGTAATTTAGATAAAACTTCTCTTTATTATTCTCTTCCTTCGGTTACAGACTCTATTTCGCCTTGTGCACTCAGCTGCAGGGGTCCACGCACTTAGTTGTGGATAGCTAGGCCTCTGTACACTCAACTGTAGAGCCTTCTCCTACTCTATGAACCAAGATACACTTAGACACTTGCTTTGTACTTTTATCTCATACTTTTCTCTAACTTTCTACCTACCTTTTTACACTTAGAGCTTCGCTCTATTTATACAATCCCATGCTCCGCAAACCATCGGTAGGCTGACATTTCATTCAAAACTTAGGGCAGACAGCCCTATGACTCTAACATACATTTCACACCTGCAATTATCAGAAATTTACAGCAATATTAATTCAAAACTTGGGATTTGAGCCCCAAAACATGTTGTGGGGGGATTCCATGCCCAACAAGCCCCCAACACAAACATCGTGACTCACCCTTGAGTCACTCTGTCGATGTGATGATCTTGGTGCGGATACCCTCCAACTATTCTCATTCGGTGCTGATGTCGACAACACGCTACGCCACGGAATCTGTTGCATCCTCTGTTTTGAGATCTCCATGTCTGAATTGTGTCCTTACATCTGTATCGGCATATGCTACGTAAGTTTATAGTCCCACGCCCTTGTTCGGCTCCTCGAGTTGTGCAGATTGTGCTTTGGCCAGTGAGTCAGATAGTCGGCCCACCCATGTAGGGCTTCAAGCAGCTGCCATTTACCTTGTTTGGGAAAGGTTCTCCATTTAGTTTGACTAGCTGGACTGCGCCTCCATCTGTGATCTCCTTAACCACGTATGGTCCCAGCCAATGCATTCTGAATTTTCCTGGAAATTTTTTGAACTTACTGTCATACAGCAACACTAAGTCATTTACATTGAAGGTGCGCAACTTGATATGGTGGTCGTGCTAGGATTTTTCATGCTGCTTTTGTACATGCTGATGAAATCCAGCCAAAAACTATTCTTCCTCAAGTTCTTGTAATTGTGCGAGCCTTTCCTCCAAATCTTTGCGGTCCATCATCCCTGTGAGTGTTGTTATTCACAGACTAGGTATGATATATTTCATTGGCATGACAACTTCTACGCCATAAACTAACCAGAAAGGTGTCTGTCCCATCAGTTTCTTGCATGTTTTCTGGCAAGCCCATAGCACGACAGGTACATGGAGGTCCCAATCATTTCGCTGCTCATTGCACACTTTGGTCAGCACAGTCTCCAGTATTTTGTTGAAAGCTTCCACAGCCCCAATGGCTTATGGGTGGTATGGTGTACTTTTTTTATGATACAACTAGAATTCATCTGTGAGCACGCTAATAGTTTCATTCAGGAAATGTGTTCCGCAATCACTCACTAAGATTTTCGGACAACCAAATCGGGTCAACATGTTTTCAAACAAAAACTTCACAGCCATAGCAGCTGTGCAGTATTTGACCAGTTGCGCTTCCGTCCATCGTGTCAGATACTCTATTGTGATGATGATGTAGCACGCACCCGTCTTTTCCTGAGGTTTGATTGGTCCCACAAAGTTGATTATCCATTTTTTGAATGGCTGCAGTGTCATTTGTGGATTTAATGGGACCTCGTCCCTTCATGATGGTTTTCCAGTCCTTTGACATATATCATAAGCCTTACAGTGCACTTTCGAATCCTGGTGCAGGTTTGGCCACTACAACCCTGCGTGGAGAATCTTTTGTGCAGTTGCTCGTCCTGCATAGTGTCATCCTACAACGCCCCATGTGCTTCCATGAGGATCTGACTTTGTTCAAATTTAGGTATGTATCTATGCAATATCTCATCATTTCCCATTTTGTATAGGTGCCCTACGATGACAGAAAAATCCGTCGCGCACACCACCAATTCCTTCTTCTATTGGACGAAGTATTCCTTCAGCGCAGTCCTTGTCCAAAGATGGATTATATCTTCGAAATGTCTATCTGTAATGCGCACCGCAGAGTTGTGCATCAGGTACTCCTTCCTCCATATTAGTGGCTTCCTCGCCCATCTCAATGCGTGAAAAATGATCCAGTCCTATGTTCAGGCGTCTCAACTTTACTATGACCTCAAAATCATATTCTTGGAACTAAGAGCCACTTGCATATGCGGCCCCCCAACATAGGCTTATTGACCAGGTATTTCAACGTGGAATGGTCGATATACATCTTGAAATGTCCTTCGAGAAAATAGTGTTTGTATTTTTGGAGCACGTACACCTTCACCAACCCCTCGCACTCAGTGGTGGAATAGTTCTTCTCTGCTTTGGACAACCTCCAACTTGCAAACGCGATAGGGTGATGCTAGTCTTCCTCGCCCTCCTGTGTGAGCCCTGTTCCCAATGTGATACACGACGCATCAACATGGACATTAAACTCCACATCCCATTTTGGGAAGATCAGGGTTGGAGCGGAGGCCAATTTCCCCTTCAGGACATCCAAACTTTGCATGAAATCATCATTCCAGCAAAATGTAACATCCTTTTTTAATAGTTTTTCCATTAGTGCAGTGATTTGGGCATAGCTCTTGATAAACTTTCTATAGTATCCGGTGTGTCCCAAGGTAGTTTGCATCTGTTTAACACTTCACGGTGCTTCCAAATTTAGAATAGCGGCAATCTTTGTAGGGTCCATCATCAGTACCTGTTTGCAGACCACATGTCCCAACAGGTTCCTGAAGGGAAGGAGGAATGTGCACTTCTTAAGGTTCAGCGCAATCTGGTGTCGTCGGCAAGTATCCAACATCAAGCGTAAGCTTGCTACATGGTGCTTAACTAATCCAAAGATAGTCCAATCATCTAGATAGACCTCCAAGAACTTGTGGATGTATTCTTTGAACGCAGCAACAACGATGCATGAAAAGATGGCTGGCGTGTTCTTCAATCCAAATGGCATAATGATGTATTGAAAGTAGCCCCATTCTGTTGCGAAGGTCATTTTTCTCCTATATTCTATTGCAATCTTGATCTAATGGTACCCTAAGAACCCATCCATGAATGAGTATGCTTCTTGGCCGCCAACATTTTCCAATACATCATCTATGAACGGTGTCGGGAACAGGTCATGTACACAGGTGTCGTTTAGCTTCTTGAGGTCCACGCACATTCTTATTTCATCCATATGCTTTTTCTCCTGTACTACCACAGGACTTACCCAGTTGGATTCTTCCACTCGCTCAATAATTCTAGCTGCGAGCATTTTGTCTAATTCTACGCAGACCTTTTCATTATATTTTGAATTCAAGTGGTAAGGCCTCTGCTTAATCATCTTCGCGTCAGGCTTCAAGGTGATCTTCATCATCCCTAAGTCACCAACAATCCCTTCTAAATCTGTAATTTTGGTTGGGAATAAGTCTTGGTATTCGCGGAGTAACTCAGCGACCTTAACCACCATGGCATCATCCCAATAGTCTCCAAGTGTTGCATAATTTGGTTCCGCGTCCATTCCAATGTTTATCTTCTTCGTTTTTAGTGGCGTGGTGATTTCGGGATCCTCGGTCAATGGTCCTCAAACCTTGGGACAACCTTCTGTTTTTGGAATGTTGATATTTTGTGGGTCCTCATCATGCTCCTCAATATTTACATTGTAACACTCCATTGCGCAGCTCAGCTGTGTCACCCATTCTGGCTGAAGCACTTCCATTGGCTCTTGGGGTATTTTGAAGATAGCTTCTTTTACTGCTTGTAGCACATCGTCAACAGTATCCCACCAACGATCTTCAAACCTAAACGTTAGTAGGAACACTTCATGCAAGATATCCCATTTGCTTGTGCCATGGCAGTGCTCTGTCTCAGTATACCAATTCATGGGTATGACATCCAGAGTATGACAGAACAAATGCACCCATTTTGGTTGTGGCTTTTGCCTGTAGACCTTGGTCCATTTCACGAGGTGTGTACGTGGATCATCCCATCCGTCATACTTGTCTATTAGCCATATCTGCGGTTTCCCAAACCGTAGGTGCTTCATCCTTCTACATCTACGCCAGTCCTCAAAGCTTCTTTGATGTGTACCCCACCACCTTGCAAGTGCAACACACAGTACCCATTTCAGAGCATCAAACCGCTACTGTTCTGGCACTGTGCTTTCAAATTTATTCAGGAATTCATCCACCCTTGTCAACCTATCATACATAGGCAGATCCCTTACCTCTGTTGTCATGCAGTGCAGTGATCTTACCATCATGTTACAATTGAGCATGGTTACCTTATGTAACTGGTTTCACCATCGTTTGGTTTCCTCATTCAAATCTAATGTGCAGGAGCTTTTGCACTCCCACGAAATCCTGCCATCGGCTATAGGATTTAGCCAGTCCTGTTCTCGAGCAGTTATCTTGTAGATACAGTCTAGCTCGTCATCACGCACTAGCTCTATGTAGCATGATCCTTCCACAGGTTCTAAAGGTACCACTATGCATCGTGACTTTTTCTCAAAAATCATTTTGCGCTTCTTTAGATTTATCACTATGTTCATATCAGTGGCCCAATATATTTGCAGTAACACGTGATAGGGATTTTTTTCATCGATAATCTCTATCACTTCAACATCTGCAAGTGCACTTGTACCTTCGATGTCTACCGTTATCCCCTGCAATCTTCCCTTCGGTAGGATCTTCTGCTAGTTCGCCATTCGTAATTGAATAGGGGAGAATTGCAATGCAGGCTTGCACATGCACTTCTATGTCTTCTTTTGCAGTACGTTCACATCTAATCCTAAATCCAGAATCACTTGATCCATTTTATATTCTCCGATTTGTGCAGTCAATCTCATTTCCCTTCCTATTTGCAATGTATGTTTCCCAAGCTTTCAGACTACGCACGATTCTCCTGACCCGACGCTCCTAGTTATAAGTTCTTGTACAGCCTTGTTGTCACGCAATAGCTTCATACATGTCTCCAAAAAGGTAGTGAGCATTGAAGGATCCATCTCCGGTCCTAGTTGATCCTTACTACCTGAAGTGGAGGCATCCATGAAGCTCTTCTTAGCTTCCATGAATGTCTCCTTCACGTGCTCCAAATAAAATTTAGGGTCATATATAGGAGCTTTGCGAACCCACGCACTTTCTTCAGACTACTTACCTTTTTCATATCTTGTTGTGATACCACTTCAGAGCACAATGTTTACATTCGGGTCCTCTTCGTGTGGCTCAGACCTCATCATTTGCAAATTCTGAGTCAGGGGATGCTGGAGTATCCCTTTATCGCGTAGCCTCGCTATCAGTGTAGGGAAGTCCTCCATCTCATGATCAAACTGATTATAATATAAACATGATGCTCTTGTCAAATTTGTACAATCGCAAGCATAATGCCCTTGCCCTCCGCAATTGTAACAAATCAGTTGTCCGCGACCCCTTCCTGGTCCCATTCCACCTCGACTCGTCTGCACCCCTGAAATCCAATGTGCTCGATTCTTTAATTTGGATTAATGACTCATGTTCCAGTCTGCACTCTATAGGTAGGAGTCCGATCCATCATCAGCTCGTAACTTTTGCAGGTGCACTCATCATGGCCTACCGACCTACAGAAATTACAGAACAATTGTTGGGACATCTGCATATACTTCTGTAATAGGTGACAGTTATTTGTAGTGTAATTTCCTCTTATTTGACAAATCATGCACCATAATGTAGGTGCCGTGATCGGCCCTGCTTGTGCCTCTGGTCTCAATCTCATTGGCCCTCCTGCCGTTAGGTAGTTCGCAATGTAGAAATTTCACCGTAGATTAATCTGATTATGTAATGTACTAAAGCAAAATACTTCTACAATCAAACTTTCGGAAGCTTAATCGATTTAGAATAAGATCAAATAGAACACATATAACAGATAAGAAGATTCAATCACACATGAAACACAAAAGAATACTATGGGGAAAGCCTCAGCTAAAAACACCGCTATCAGTATTATCATACAAGTGGAAATATCTCAGGATTACACAAAGCTTTAGCTCACAAGCTATCCAGCTCTCAGTACAATCCCTCACTGTTGCTCATAGATAGAATAGAAAACACATATGCCTTCCTTCAGTCCTCCAAGCCTCTTATTTCCTTGCGCAGTTTCTCATGGGTCCTCCAGCTACAACTTGTGTGATTCTCACCTTACGCACAACATTGACCTCTGAAATAACTGCGCAATCCTGAAGGAGTGAATTCCTTCTGCATGGATGAGTTTCCTTTATAGGAAAATTCCTCCAATTGATAGTTCATTTTCCCTTCCTTTAATGTCAACTAGGTCTTTCTCTGAACTGACATGCATGAGTTATTTAAGAGAGAATATTCAGTTATCTAGAGAACACTAGTTGCATGCATGCATGCATTAACTGACTAAACTCACAATTAGTTCCTCCAACTGTTTGGAACTAATTTAACTTGACTTAACTCAGTTAACTGAGCTAACTAATTACAACTCAAATACAACTCATCCTTATCTTCTTAATTAAGGGAGAGCTTCCTCAATCAAAGGGATAACTATTGCATGTCTTCACATAGACCTCATGTTTGATTTTCTCCAACTAATTAACTCAAGATGAATTAATTAATTATTTTTCAAATAGCTAGTGAGACTATATTCGAATTTTAATTCTCAATTTTGATTCAAGGACAAATCAAAATTGGAATATATCCTACAATGTTATTTATAGCATTTCTATTTTATCATTCCTTGTTGCTATTTTTAGCACTAGTACCTGAAATGCTATTTATAGCATTTCTTGTTGTTATTTTCAACACTCCCTCTCAACAAGAAATGAATTCAACTCAAACCTAATCTTGAACCTTTTGAATGTTCTACATGCAACACTTCTCACTAGTGTTGTTGCTCTAGCAACTCAAACAAAAATATCCAACCTAAATCAGAATGATGCCTCTATCATCAAAGTCTCTGACTATTATTGCCTCTGTCGACTCAAAACTCTACACCTATGTGCCCTTCAGTATCTGATTGCTCTAACTTCTATCACTTTGATCTCTAACTGCATCAATCACACTGATTCCTCCTGCTGCATCTGTGTTGTTGTTTGTTCTATCTCCCAGCACTGCATCTGCACTGCACCTCCTCTCATCATGTTGCATCATGCTGCCCACTACTACACTACAACTTAGTTACTGAGAAGTAAGTAACTAATTTCCCAATTGACCTCCCTATTGGGCTAGAAACACCCTCTGATGTTGAAGCTTCCTACACTGCTAAAAAGTGCTCCCTCTCTAACCTTTGCGCTATTGTAGCAACTCCCTACATCTCACACCGTTACACACCTCTATGTTCCATCCTGCACTGGTACAACACTCTTGTGCTTCTCGCATTGTTGCAGCTTGCTAGCTCTGTGCTGTCTTGGGACTCCCGCACTATAGCTCTCTCTGTTGCTCCATTTTCATTCGTCTCTACCCACTCAGCTAGTCTTGCTACTCCTCGTTGGGGCTCCTGTAGCAAGGTCTAATCAAAGAGGTTGGGTACCTCATGGATCCTACCCCTATTTCAACCTTCTTGGAACTATCACTCTACATCATCCCACCTCCCACCTAGAGGTATGAATGCATGTGATCCCTAAGCCCATTTGGCTCGAAATTCCCCCCTACTGGAGGTCTCTGCATGAGTGGATGCCTCCACTTGGTCTCCTCTCGGCTTCTCCAATTGCGGCTGCTCCACAACCTCCTAAAACTGCTTCACCAATTGTGGCTGCTCCACAATTGTCTGATACTTCTTCTGGCATTGCATGTTGAGAGGTAATGTACTCTCCCTCTTGACGAGAAAGTCTCCAACATGTTCCTTGCTCCTCAAGGCTTTGCATGTATCTTGAACCTCAAGATCATATAGGTTCTTGACTTGTGAACCAACCTGCTTCACTTGCCTCGTGGTGATGTGTCTAAGAAAAACCTTTCCCTTAATGAAGACTACATCATAGCCTTTGTCCCTCAACATCGCGATCAGTACCAAGTTCTTCTTCAGTGATAACACATACTTCACATCTGTCAAGGTGATGTGAGCTCCATGCTCCCTCTGAAAAGCAACCGTGCCCACTCCTGAAACACTACACTTTTCATCATTACCCATCTCTATGCACATCTGGAGGTCTTTCTCCTCCCATGTATTGAACAAACTCTTATTATCGGTCATGTGCAATGAGCCTCCACTATTAAGAAACTAACCACAACCCATCATCGATGAAACCATGCATGCATGAGGGTAAAATCCAATTCGAACTGAGAGGCCAATGCCTCACCTTTAGATCCATTCGAGGATCCCTTCTTGGATTTATTCAATGGGAAATTAGTTTCATAATGGCCCACCTCATGACAATTAAAGCATCTCACTTTATATTTTTCAATCTTCTTCCCTCCATGAGAAGAACTCAATTTGGGATGAGAATCCTTCTCCTTCCATTTCCTTTCCTTACTCATTAAGGCGAAATTTTCTTCGTCCTCCTTGGATGAAGAACCATATTTGGTGCTTCTCCTGATCTACTCCTGCATCAGATCCGACCACAGTCGTTCCCAATCTGGCAATTTCTCTCTTTCATTTACTGATTCCTAGTAGCTATGTTAGCTCTTGAGAAGACTAAGGAGAGCAAGACTCACCATATCATCATCGGCTATCGTGATTCCTACACTTCCAAGCTCATCTCTGCAAGTGGTGAGCTTGTTCAGATATGTAGAGATCGTGTCACCATTTTCACACTTGATTTTCCGAAGCTTGTCCTTCAGTGCCATCTTCCTCTGGTCACTGTTGTTTTGATATAGATCTTTCAATGTATTCCACATTGAAAAAGGAGTCTCCTTCCCATGGATACTCAAGACAATATGGTCTTGAACTCTCTCCAGAAGAATCCTCCTTTCTCTCACCACACATTTCTTCCATTCCGCCAATTCTTGGGCATTAGCTACAGCTGGCTTGGGGGCTTCTTGATCAATGAAGTCCTTCAAACCATTATCCTCTAATAATTCTTCCATGCAATCCTTCCATGCTACGTAATTAGAGCTGCCATCCAGGGCGTACTCGAGTCTCAAGCCATTCAACGCCATTGGTGAACTTTGAGATGTGATAAGAAATCGATTTTGTACCTACAATCAAGAACTTCAAACTTCGAAGTTCTCCCTTATTTTTATATTGTTCTCTGCTTTGATCACCTTTTATCTGATACCATGTAGAAATCTCACCGTAGATCACTTGATAATGC
Source organism: Pinus taeda (assembly GCA_000404065.3). Classification (NCBI taxonomy): domain Eukaryota; kingdom Viridiplantae; phylum Streptophyta; class Pinopsida; order Pinales; family Pinaceae; genus Pinus; species Pinus taeda. The sequence continues at coordinate 186,268 of APFE031014511.1, forward strand.
AATATACTAAAGAAAAAGACTTGATCTACTTCTACTATCAAACTTTGTGGAAGCTTAATCAATTTTGAGCAAGATCAAATATAACACATATAACAGAGAAGAAGATTCAATCACACATGAAACATAGAGGAATACTTTGGGAAAAGCCTAAACTAAAAATTGCGCTATATGTATTATCATACAAATGGAAATGTCTTAGGATTACACAAAGCTTTAGCTCACAAGCTATCCAGCTCTCAGTACAATCCCTCACTGCTGCTCATAGATAGAATAGACAACACATATGCCTTCCTTCAGTCCTCCAAGCCTCTTATTTCTTTGTGCATTTTCTCCTGGGTCATCCAGCTACAACCTGTGTGATTCTCACCTCACACACAACACTGACCTCTGAAATAATTGCGCAATCTTGAAGGAGTGAATTCCTTCTGCATGGATGAGTTTCCTTTATAGGAAAATAGACAACACATATGCCTTCCTTCAGTCCTCCAAGCCTCCTATTTCTTTGTGCAGTTTCTCCTGGGTCATCCAACTACAACCTGTGTGATTCTCACCTCACACACAACACTGACCTCTGAAATAACTGCGCAATCCTAAAGGAGTGAATTCCTTCTGCATGGATGAGTTTCCTTTATAGGAAAATTCCTCCAATTGATAGTACACTATCCCTTCCTTTAATATCAACTGGGTCTTTCTCTGAACTGACATGCATGAGTTATTTATGAGAGAATATTCAGTTATCTAGAGAACACTAGTTGCATGCATACATGCATTAACTGACTGAACTCACAATTAGTTCCTCCAACTGTTTGGAACTGATTTAACTAGACTTAACTCAGTTAACTGAGCTAACTAATTACAACTCAATACAACTCATCCTTATCTCCTTAATTAAGGGATAAATTCCTCAATCAAAGGGATAACTGTTGCATGCCTTCACATAGACTTCATGTTTGATTTTCTCCAACTAATTAACTCAAGATGAATTAATTAATTATTTTTCAAACAGCTAGTGAGACTAAATTCGAATTTTAATTCTCAATTTTGATTCAAGGACAAATCAAAATTGGAATATATCCTGAAATGCTATTTATAGCAATGTTATTTTTAGCATTTCTATTTTATCATTCCTTGTTGCTATTTTCAACACTGGTACCTGAAATGCTATTTATAACATTTCTATTTTTAGCATTTCTTGTTGCTATTTTCAACACACGAAGACTGGACAATGGTCCTTGTCATGCCCCTGGCCTTTGAATTTTGTGCACCATACCTCCTTGTGCACTTTTGGGTGAGTTGTCATGTCCTTTTTCAAACTCTGCATTTCCAGACACAAATTTTGCAGTTTTGCGTGGATTTGTTGGACTCCCAGGCTAGGATCTTGTATTGGGGTCTCATGCAGTCTCATTGCAATCTCCAAATCTTCGACCTGGGTGGACAACTTCTGTTGTGACAACATCATCCTTAAATGTGGCGTTAGTGATGCTACAAACCATGTGCGATGCTATCCATCCGTCAAGGTCGTGTTGGCTTCACGAATCATACACTTCAGTCTCTTATCTAGATCCCATGGGGTCTCGTCTGGAAGCATCACGATTTCCTTAAACCCGATAATCGATTGTGTCTCCGATTTTGGCCTGCTAAATTCCCTCTTCAGCGTAGTCTGGATATTTGTGATCCCCGTGTTTGGATGATCATTAGAATGCTTAATGTACCATGTTAGTGTGTGGTCCTACAATGCGCTTATCAGTGTTGCCTTCTTTATATTGTCATCCACGACTCCTTATGCTTCCCATACAGCTTTTACCATGAACCAAAATTGGTTTGGATCCTCGTTTCCTACTCCTCTGAACATTGCAATTTTATTTCACTCATCATATTGAACTATGGTGGTGGCGGAGGTGGTGTGGGCAGAGATGGAGGTGATGATGGTGAAATCAGTGGTGGTGTAGGTGGGGGTGGTATGCGTGGAATTTGTTGCCTTATCAGACTAGTCTCGCTTCTTGGAGAAACTTTCGCGAGTTCTTCCTCACTTTCCCGAAGGCAAAATCAATGGGCTATTTTATATTTCTATGCTACCTTCATTTCTATAGATCCTCCCACTTTGCATAGCCCCAAACGTCAATTTTTTGCATAACCCGCTTTTCACACAGTAGCATTTTAATCCAAGTGTTCAAAGATTTAATGTACTTACCTCACAGTCCTTTTAGGAAGCGTCGTTCTTCCTAGTTGTAGATGACTGTCGTGTCTACTGTGAACTCACTGGTAAACCCTCCTATAATTCGATCAAGACAATGGTCCACAATGTGTGTGATCTTTTCTTCCTCTGTGCACCAATTCTAGTGTCCACACAATTGGTTTGTTGAGCCTACACCTTCCCCGACTGTCTAATAACTTCGTGATTCACTCATACAACTCAGAGGGGAAGGATGCAAAGAAAATTTTGTGGATTTCCATATATAAGTAGCGCTCTAACCACTGTTCCTTTGATACTCGTAGATTCCAATTTTCTTGTGCTGCGAGCTCATGAATCTTTTTGTCCAACCACCCTTCAATTTCTTTCTTCGTCAGATTCCAATGACACGACATCATGCATCCCTTATGCAGATCCTGGTCTCGACAGTGGAAACATTTGTTGGATTGTTGGGGCCTGAACCAGGTTCGGAGGTGATTTAGCCAAAAAAATCCTAGTACTACTGGCCCTTTCGGAAACAGTCCATGGAGTGAAAACTAAGGTCTCACCCGAAGTAGTATGGTAGGGTGCTAGAACCAGGTTTCTGTACCCTTGGGATGTTTTATGGGTTCAAGTGGTCTGTGGTTTGACCCTATGCCCATGTTGTTATGCACACTTACTCGTACCTTACAGCCTTTGATATTGTTTTCGTGCAGCCCTACTCAAGGGCCGAACAATGTCATTACCCAAGTCCTTATTAGTAAACCTATCTTAGTTGATTAACTTAGCTTATTTGTATGCTTTCATTTATACTTAACAATATTCACAATTCATACAAGTGCGCATAGCAGATGTTGGGTGTGGAGCATGATTATTTAGTGGTCGTTGTTTCAACCGGATGTATACCCCAGGAAGTTTGTACACCCCTCCACACGGGGGGTGCGGGGGGGCTGATCCCCTCGAGCTGGGGGGTCTAGGGGACAGCGATCCCCCGGCAGGGATTTCGGTGGCAGTGCCCCCGCAGCTAAAAATAGGTGTAAAATTGCCTTGTAAAAGTATAGTAATTTCTAATCAATCTCGGTCGTTCATTAGGTAGATGATCTGACAGTAGAACTTATATTTATTTTAGGTTTTTTTCCCTAGAAGGCAACCCCTCTCTTTGTATGAGGGCATTGTATTGAGGCTTTGTAATAGATGCGTATTCTTTGAGCGAGAAACAAAGAGGTGAGACTGTGAGAGAAAACATAGAATATTACAAGATATCTATTGTAGGTTGTGTCTCTTCATTTTGCTGGATAATAGAAAGGAAGGACTAGCTGTTTAGGGTGGACGTTGCCCAAACTGGGTGAACCACGTATATCTGTGTCTCTCTAGTTTTATTCATTTTCTATGTTTATATTTATGCAATATTCTATGTGTTCCATTGCTATGTAATATATAATTTTCTAAAAACTAGTATCAGAGCTGAAGGTCTATTTGGCTAATAAACTCATAGGAAAGAAGGGTTCCTTGTTCGAGTGGAAGCAATGGTAGAAGATGGTAAGTTTAGGGTTGAGAAATTTAACGGCCAAAACTTCTTGCTGTGGAGGACGCAGATGGAAGATTATTTGTATCAAAATATCTGTACCTACCATTGGGCAGAAAAACAAAGATGCCAACGGGTATGACAGATGAAGAATGGAACCTTCTCGATAGAAAGGCACTCGGAACAGTACGGTTGTGCCTTGCAGTATCGGTCACCTTCAACATTTCAAAGGAAACAACGACAGAGGGTTTGATTAAGGCATTGGCGAAACTATATGAAAAACCCTTGGCCTCAAACAAGGTATTTCTTATGAAACGGTTATTTAGTATGAAGATGTCAGAAGGTGGATCTGTTACAGACCATTTAAATGATTTTAATACTGTTACAAGTCAGTTAATTTTTGTAGGGGTAAACTTTGATGATGAAGGTAGAGCTCTGTTATTCTTATGCTCATTACCAGAAAATTGGAATGGTTTAGTAATGGCCATTAGTAACTCTGTGTCTGGATCTATTACTTTAAAGTTTGATGATGTTGTCGGTGCTATCCTTAGTGAGGAAATGTGACAGAAAAGATCTGGTGAGACATTGGGTAATGCTTTGAGTGCAGAGTCTAGGGGAAGAAAATTGGAAAGAGGAAAGAGCTCAAGATATCGCAATAAATCAAGGAAAGGTAGATCCAAGTCCAGATCGGGGATAGTGTGCTGGAAATGCGGAAAGAAAGGACACCTAAAGAAAGACTGTAGATCTCAGAAGGGAAAAGAAGGAGATGCACAACAAGAAAACAATCA
>APFE031014513.1:4700-24281 GCA_000404065.3 Pinus taeda
TCATCACTGATGCTCTGACTTCCTTCATAGATAAACTTACTATGTTTCACTGTTTTGTATTGTCATTTCTACACTCAAACTCTATAATGCCTTGACTTCCATGCTAGGTAGAATGCTTTGGCTTCACTACTCAGGATTCATGAAGGATTTATTATATTCAGAATGTGTGTTGTCCTTTCCTTAGTTTGTTTACAGTTGCATAGGTGTACAATCACTCAGAATTCACTGATTGTGCTCTGACTTCCTGTGTACACTTATGAGCTGTGGTTCCATATGTGTGTTGTGTTCTGAATATTCAAATGCTGAATGCCCTGACTTCATGTTAAGCTGATCTTGTTGTGGTATTGAAACATACTTTGACTCCATAGCCCAATGGTAGCCAGCCTTCATCTTTCAACCTATAAACATATACAATTACAAACCATAGAGTTAGCCATCTATTCAAATCATTAATCAAAATCAATAACCCTTTGAGAGAGCCCTCTCAGGCTAAGGAGGCTAAGCCTTAGTCAAAAGTCTGGTTTGAAATAGTTACTTGAAATTAACCTGGCCTGCAGCCTTCCAGTGTTTGATTTTGAGATAACAAGTTGTAAGCATTATGAATCCATTTTCTAACTATCCTAGACCATAGCATTTGGTAGCAATCAGAACTATTTTCAAATATTTTAAAACACATCCAAACACCAAATTACATTAAATGGTATTCAAAATAATTTCCAAAGCTTGTTATTCTAAGTTAGAGTGAATAGGGGACATTGATAAGAAGATATGAATTTCACACTATTGTTTTATCGTTAATGGAGGCACAATTTCATGGGGAAACAAGAAACCAATTGACATATTATCTTTCCATTGAAAAAAGTAGTAAATAGAAAAATGTCATACCAAAAAGGAATTCAAATGGTGGAGAATATTATTGTAGGACATTGTGGTCACATAAGCGCAACCAACAATATTGAAGAGTAGCAGCAACGTATGTGTAATCATGACAAACCATTCAAAGTATCATCGAAATGTTAAGTATATAGGGATACATTGCCCACTTGTTTTGCAAATAAATTGATAAGAAAAAAATACAGATGATGTATTGTACAACATAAATGATGGTTGGTGCATTGACAAAAGCATTACCAAGAATCAAGTTTGAGTTTTCCAAAACAAGTTTAATGTACTAACTCTTAGTTGAAAATATTTGATTAAGTAGGTGTTAGACTTGCATAAAATATAGTTGAATATATGAGGGAATTTAATACGCAATTTTGAGTTTTCTATAATAGTAGATAGAAGATAAAATGAATGCAGTGCACATTTATAAGGTTGTTGTAGTTTGTTTGTAGCTGATTGAGTAAATGTACGGTTGTTTACTGTAGCATTTTAGGAGGGATATTTTTCATTCATATATTTATCTTTGTTTAGCCGAAAATGGATGAAAAATTATTACATTTAGTGTGTACTGTGAACACCCTATTCTCTCTATTTTTGTTTCAATTTATTAGCTAGCTAACATTTTTTGTTTCAAAACTACCTACATTGAAGGTTGGCATCAAGAATCATGAATGAAACTTTGTTCAACTTGACCTTGTCATACTTATCAAAACTTCTATCTGAAATGACTATCAACATGGACATGGCTAGTTGAAATCCAATTTGTTAACAGATAACAATACCAATGCGTATGCATTGGTCTACCCATCTCTAAGCAATATGAGAAAAGTTTACATAACTTATTTTCACTCTCAAGTTGAATTAAATAAACTGAGATACAGAGGAAACACAGAGTAAATATATTTAAGATCACTTGTATTACCAATAATTTTAACACCAAGCTTGATATTCATTGATTTCTAGTGCACGAAAGGGGCATCGACATTGAATGTCACTATATTATAGACATAGACATGGATATTGCGAGTACCCTTGTTCCAGAAGAAATTTTCTTGCACCCAAAACTAATTCCTTGTTTCCAATGGGAGTTTTCCCATGTTGTTCCACGATTGTCTAAATAACATTACTAAATTCTCCACATGCTTTATTTCGATCACCTGTAGGAAAAACATCAACATATATCTCATGAGTTTGGCATCTTCTTATAAGAATTATGTGGATGAATAATCTGCTTCCCTTGTTGTACCTCTTTGCATCCATATTCTAGATGGCAACCTTCCATATGCACTTCCATTTCCCCTAGTACAAAAAACCCAGTGTTGAAAAGATTGTGAATTTTGGAGTTATCCTTCTCACCAAAAAAATGAAATAGAGTGATCTTAATTTTATTTTTTATATGCATAAATGAAATAATATAAGCTTAAATAAAAAACCTTATGAAAATTCTTAATCATTCATACTAACCTTTGGTTTAATAAAGTCTTTTATGAACAAACTATAGTGTAATTTTATTAGTAAAACTAAATGCATAATTATCATGTCTTTCCTTTGTATTAAAGGCAAGTGCAACCTTGTAAACATGAGGACAAACGAAAGATCCTACCATTAACATTTACCATTGAATGTGAAGGTGGTCATCTTATCTTTTAACAACTCCTTCGCCTTAAAGATAAATGAGACGTTGTAGACATGAAGACGAAGGAAAGATCCTACCTTCATTTTGGAATGTGAAGGTAGCCATGTTATCTTTGAGCAACTCTTAGCTTCACCTAAAGGAAAATGCAACATTTAGATATGAATACAAAGGAAAGATTCGACCTTTTCCATGGAATGTGAAGTCATCATCTTATTTTTATTAACATATTTTTATGATTTCTCTTTTTCAGATTCCATATTTTCCACCTTCTTTCCTCGCGTGATCATTAAGTTGGAAACAAATGAATGACGTCAAAATTATATCAAATTAACTTTTACTGACTTCTCATCCAAGGTTCTTTGAGGTTTTTGTGATCACTTCTTGTTTTCACCATGTAAGTGATTTATGTTTATATTCTAGATTTGAATGAAATTTTGTTTACTATTTTTTATCTTCAATGATTTCTTATATGGAAAGATTATTCTCTAATTTATGTCTTACGAGATTTCCTTTGCTACATTTGGTGCAATTTCTAGTTTAAATACTTTTACATGCATTTATTGAGGTATAAGAAGAAGCTTTACAACATGGAAGCCAAGAGGTTCTCCAAAATTGCTTCCAACTCTAGCCAAAACCTCTACCTTTGCCTCAAGTGAAGTTAGCATAAGGATGCCCACCCTTCGCTCGACCATTGAAAGATAAAGGAGGATATCATCTTGAAGAATAAGGATATTGTTAAAAATATTGTTACTTCAAAATTTAAGGATAAGTTGTCAGATGGCAAGGATTTATGTAAAAAAGGAAGCTAAGGTATTATAAGGGGCTGATCAACCATGGCTTAATCCTAACTTGTGAACTCGGGAATAGGAGCAAGGTAGGATAGGATGAGGCACCTAGAATTATCAGCATCACACTAGTAAAGTCCTTAACTGCTCCTCACTTTGTGAGAAAATTTTCTTCACACACTATGATTCATGACTTCTTTCCTCACACTCTTTGTGACATTGATGTTGTATGACAGTCCTATATTAACATTATGGAAGTGTAGAATAAGATAAACTAGAAATTATTTTGGCATATAATATGACAAAACTGGTGTAGTTTATATCATAGAATAGAGCAAAACCTAATCATTAAAACAATGAATATAACAAAACCCTAAAACCCTCCATATTGAGATTTTAGGGAATAGAACAAAACCCTCACCATTGTGGAAATTATTAAGCACAGAATGGAAAAAAACCCTAAGAACCTCTCTATTGAGATTTTAAGGAATAGAACAAAACCCTCATTCTTGTTGCTCTAGGTATTTCTAGAAAACATGAAATTAACAAACAGGAACAGAACGAAACAGTCCAAAGGCATGACATTAATAAACACTTGCTGAGTCCCTTTTGCAGTGTTGGGAATATCTACACCATGTTCGAACTCTTCACACTTCTACATATTCAATGACTACAAATAGACATATTTAATGACTACTTATAACAGTTTTTTGGGAATAGGAATTTCTTAATAGCAACCTAGTTGTGAATTTAATTAGCGGTATGGTGAATAAATAGAAATATTAATAAACTAGAGGTATGGCGAATAAATAAAACCTCTTTTTTATATTTATTCGATAAATCTCTTTATATTTACAGAAAACTCAAAAAAATATGTTTGATTTAGGTGACGCCTATGGGCCAAATACCATGGGGCAAATACAATGGGCCAAATAATTAATAATACTATGGACCAAATACCATATTTATAAAAGAGGTATGGCAAATAAATAAATATAAAAAAGGTATAAAGAGGTATGAAAAATAAATAAAAATATATCATATAAGATTAGAAATCAACATCTAATTATATACCAAGCCTATCGGCCAAATACCATGGTAAATAAAAGAGGAGTTATCTTTAGTGTGACATTTTGGATGAATATGGTGGAAATTTTTGAGGTGAAATATTGATTTGTGTTATTTAAACTAATTTTTTGATTGTATATATGGATTTAACACCCTGGAAAACCCCTAGGGAACTTTGATTGCATAGGATTACCCATTAAGCTTGTGATTTCAATAAATTCCTGCCTGGTTTTAGAGAAATTAGACCGAAAAAATGTACCGTAAAAGCTTCCAAAAATTCACACTAAAGACAACTCCATTAATAAAAAATTGGCCCATGGTATTGGCCCATAGGCTTCACCTAAATAAAACCTCTTTTTTGAGTTTTAGTAAGTGTAAGAGGTTTATGGAGTAAATATAAAAAGAGGTTTTATTTATTTACCATATTATTATGGAGGGATATAGTAACATAGTGGGAGAGAGAGAGAGAGAAAGGAGATAAAGGGAGATAGAGGAAGAACGAGAGACAAGAGTTGAGAGAGAGGAGAGTGATGGGGGAAGAGAGAGGATTGGAGGGTAGAGAGAGAGAGAGAGAGAGAGAGAGAGAGAGAGAGGAGAGGAGGAGGAGGAGGGAGGGATAGATAGATATATTGAAGAAAGAGAATGTATATTTTAGGGTTGATATAGAGAGACAAAGGGAGATAGAGATATAGATGGAAAGTGAAGAGAGGGAAGAAGAGAGAGATGGAGAGAGAGAGGGAGGGAAAGAGATATTGATAGATATGAAGTGGGAGAGTGTGTGTTTTTGGGAGGTTGAGATAGAGAGACAAAGAAGGAGAGGTGGAGGGAGATATAGATATAGATGGAGCAGGGAGAGAAGGAAGAAGATTTATTGGACTAGATGCATTGATTTCAGTTTAGATGGTGATTTCTAATCCTATTTTATTACTTGCACTAGATGCATTGATTTTAGTGTAGATGTTGATTTCTAATGATATTTGATTGCTTTCACTAGGTGCATTGATTTCAATGTAGATGATTTCTAATCCTATTTGATTGCTTTCACTAAATGCATTGGTTTCAATGTAGATGGTGATTTCTAATCCTATTTGATTGCTTCCACTAGATGCATTGATTTCAATGTAAATGTTTATTTCTAATAATATTTGATTCCTTGCACTAGATGCAATGATTTCAATGTAGATGATTTCTAATCCTATTTTATTGCTTGCACTAAATGAATTGATTTGGTGTAGATGGTGATTTCTAATCCTATTTGATTGCTTGCACTAGATGCATTGATTTTAGTGTAGATGTTGGTTTATAATCCTATTTTCTTACTTGCACTAGATGCATTGATTTCAGTGTAGATGTTGGTTTATAAACATATTTGGATACTTGCACTAGATGCATTTATTTGAGTGTAAATGTTGATTTCTAATCATATTTGATTTCTTGCATTAAATGCATTGACTTCAGTGTAAATGTTGTTTTCTATTCTTATTTGATTTCTTGCATTAGATGCATTAATTTCAGTGTACATGTTGATTTCTGATTTGATGTAATTGGATGTATGATGGTGCATTAATTTTAGAGTGATTGGATTAATATTGTGCATTACTACAATATATGGAGCTAAATATTTAAATGGTTTATGGTTTAATCTATCATTTTCATATAATTGATATGAAAATACCACAACAGTAACAAGGGTGACAATAAGGATAGTAGAAGAAAATAGTTTGAAATTAATCACAATGAAAACTATTTGTAATTTATGATATTCTTATTATTCAAATTTTCTATCATTCAACACTATTACATTCTCACTTTACATTCAAAAAAACTTTCATCATTTTTCATAATTAGAGTTATTCACAATATTTATCACTCAACAAATTGAGGTAACTAAGAAAATTTAAAATTAAAATGACCAGATTAATCTGAGACATATTTAGCATATTTAAAATGATTATATGATTTCACATAGTTTTTATCAAATTAATCATATGCTTGCTAGATTTTCTTTGGCCGCATATGACTGAAACCATCCTAGAGCCATCTTAACTCCGGATCTATCAAGCACCGAGAGGGATCAAATCTCTCAAACCTTTCCTCAAGTTTTGCACTCAAAAAAGAGATTTGCACCTCGAGACATTTGATCCCTCTCGATGCTTGATAGATCTAGAGTTAAGATGGATCTAGGCTGGTTTATTCTCAAAATTAAAGAGAAATAACAACCCTACGTGAAAATTTAATAAATGAAAGCATCCATTGTTTATGAAAGAAATTATAGGTCCCCACCATTGACCACTTGAAAGGAATTTCCATTGAGAGATTGGAATTCGCTTACCTGTGAACAGATTATAGCCATGTTTGGTACCTTTTCACATATATTTTGAATAAATGGTGCCATCCCTACCTCCTTGTTTACTCTAATGTATTTCACATGATGATGGACTTTATCAAAAACCTCAAAGCATACGGTCTGATAAAAAACCAAATGCTTAATAAGTATTGCTTGCAAAATTGATTACTTAGAAAATTTCAATTGATTCCATGCATGGTGGTTATTGCAGATTTTGAAGTGGTGAATCAAGGGTGTTGCTGGCAAGCGAAATATAAAGGTTATCTAACATGCAACCCACACAGAATGACAATGTGTTCAGGCTTAAATTAAAAATTTTAGTGCATTTTTTATGATGCTCATGCAGGGATCATATCTTTGCAAATGGGAATTGATGGCAAATGTTAAGCACCTAAAAAAAGAGTAATAATATGGTGTTATTCCAGCCTCTATAGAATTTATCATTCTGCAATTTGGTGATCACCAAGTTGAAGGAGACACACACCTATTTCTTTAAGCAGCTACTAGCATAGGAAATGTCAGAATCACCATCGTTATTTAGTGGGGATATTTATCAGATTTATTTTTATTTGATCAATTTCGAAACTCATCGACAACATGACTAATAACACTATGATGAGGAAATCATATGCTACTAATAACTTATTCTAAAAATAAATGTATAAAATAGTTACTGCATTTGATTGGTGATAGAGAAATTGATTAATAATGACAATTTAAGATGAAAACAATTCAAGACAAAACTTTATATTTAAGACAAACACAGTTTGAGACAAATTTTTTTTAAGAAACAACTTTATATTTAAGACAATGACCACTTAAGACAATGGAAATTAATATTAAACTCATTTAATATAGTTAACAATTAAGACAAAACCATATCAATTTAAGACAATATTATCTAACACCTACAAAATTGACTTTGTCAGTGTGCCATAAGTCCACTAGCTTGCAAGCTATTATTGTCTCACACCTATATTAAGGTTGTTATTTCACTTACCATTCATGTTATCTTATATAAATACAACGATTTGTTTGACTCTTTTTTTTGTGGGGATAACGAACTCTGAAGAACACGATATTTTTTCCTCGAAATATTTCTCGGACATCAATTCCTCTTATGCCCCTTCGATCTCTGTTGATATGGTTAGAGACAAATTTTCTATTATTTCATTCGGAAAGTTTTCACAAAGATTCTAATAACAATAAGTTTATACTTTCAAAAAATGGTCAAAATGTTTTTAAAATCAATTAAGAGTTTTATTAAAAGAAAAATGGGCATAAGTGTAAGACTAGGTAAATTTTTGGTGTGAAAAGGTGGCATAAGAGTTAAAAAATCATGTTAAGAAAGTTGTTTATGTCATGCCAAATTCCTTTTACCCAAGTATTGCACCAATCAGATGCCAAAAAGCAAGTGGCACTATGAAATATTTTTGTAGTGCCTATAGGTCACGCTACAAAATATTTTCATAGCGCCTGCACAATTTTGAAAAAATAATGTTTTATAACTATCACTTGGGTCATTTTAAAAGTTTTTGATGAAATATAACTTATGATATGAATTTATTTGATGTTTTGAAGTAGTTTCAAAACATTAAAAAGGGTTTGGAGAGGACGGTTAAAACCAAAATTGTGTGCAAATTAGCTTTTTCCATCAAACCTAGGTGACTAGCTAGCAGGAGACAGTGAAATTGCTAGCAATTTTTTACAGTGCAAGGTAGAGTGCTCAATTTTTATTAGTTAATAAAAGGGAAATTCATGCCATGTGAGACAATTTGAAATAGATGGAGTATGGTTTGAGGTCTTTGATGAAGTTTCTCCTTTATTCAAAAATACAGGATGGGAGTCGATTTTCCAATGGTTTCATGGTTACAATTTGAGTTGGTGTTATGATTTTATTCACTCTTTTGATGGCAACGAAGCTTAGATAAGAGAAATGGAGATTCAAGTAATTGAAGATTCAATAGGAGAAGCCATGGTATTTCTTACTGAGGTTGAGAAGTGGTTCAAGAAATGAATGATGTAGAATGTGGATCTCAACTTCTTCCTAAAAGGAGAACATTAGAACCCTAATTAGAGCATGGGAACCCCTTAGAAGATGTTGAAGCTAGAATGGTCTAACGTTATAAATAATGTGCGGTTCTTTTTTACATGTGAAGGTTTTTATTCCAAATCTACCTTTACCACATGAGGTTTTTATGTCATTTAGTTGGCTTTGGAAAGATAAGCTTACCTTATTTCTTACATGAAACTCTGCTTAAAGTTTCCACTAAGGCCACAACCAAACCAAAATTGTTACCTCGTGATATATGTCACCATGGTATGATTAAGATATTGTATATACAAGAGTTAGATAAGAAAATACAAATACAGAGGACATGGACAAACTCTGCACCTAGAATACCAATAAATGGTAAGACTAAAACTCATGTTGAAACCCTAGCCCTTGTAACATAGGTTGAATCTAGACATGTGCCTTTTGAAAAAAACATTGTAAAGGAAACAAAGATTAAGGTCTATGAAAATGGAACAAGAAGATAACATACACAAATTTTAGAAAAATAGGGAGTAAAGCATCAACTAGAAAAAAGTGAGAAAGGAAAGCAGAGTATGCAAATAGGGGACGAAGACACAAAACCAAAGCCCAGGGTTTACAATAGGCAACCCCATACTTGTCCTACAAATAAATTAAGATTAAGTTTTAAGGAAAATCTTAATCCTAAGCTAAAGGAAATAGTGATAATTGATGAAGAGAATGTGAAGTCTTCTAAGGGCAAGAAAAAGGCTATGGAATAAGGGAAAATAGAGTATGTAAGTAGGAAGGGGAAAGGAGCTCTAAAATCTAGCAGAATTATATAGAAGGTTAATAGAAGGATTCCAAGAATGAAAGACAAGTTAAAACTCCTTGCTCATGTTGCAGAAGTTATGGAAGAATGATCAAGTTACCTCATTGACAAGGCAATATATGAAATCTTAATTTTGTTGAAAAAACCATACTTTTACCTCAACGTTTTCACATGCTCCATTCTAACTTTTTGACAGTTAGTTTATTTTCGATATGTTATGGCAATATGTCATCAAGGCTTTGTAGCTAAAGTAGAGAAGAAAGTACGAGTCAACAGAACAAAGAAGGCCTTAAAGAGTGTAAACAGTGGAACAACTTCAACAAATTTCACAGGTTCATGTATTAGTTTTGCTACAAAGGAGGAATACAAGTTACAATTTTTGATACAAAGCTTATAAGGGTGTGAATAGTTTCAGTCCTACACTTCAGCTATGACTTGTCCTTTCCCAGAAGAATAGCAAAGGATGCGTACAATAATTTTGAAATGCTTTGACTAATGTTTAATTGACAAATAGAGATATGAATAGCTAGAATGATATGATTTTAATTATGCGTTTTAAATTAAACTCTCAGATATTGTAAATATTTTATAGGTATGCTACCAAAATTTGCAGATCTTAACTTTCCAGTTTTATTTTTTGTTTTCAGCAGTGCATTCTCAATCTATAGTTTCAATATGGACTTCGGTGTGGTACAATTTACAGGTTGCAGGATTATTGGTCGGGAGCCACCCAATGAATCAAGCAAATGGCCATTGTGTTCTTTACTACCTCTTGGGGAGACAATAACCCCATTGAAGCCAACTTTTAGAATTAAATTTATACTTTAAAAAAAGGGTCAATGTTTTTTTAAAATTAGTTAAGAGTTTTATTACAAATAATGTGGGCTTAAGTGTAGAAATAGGTAAAATTTTGGTGTGAACAGGTCGCATAAGAGTTAAAAAGCCTGTTACAAAAGTTTTTTATGTCATGCCAATATTTGTTTTACCTATGTATTGCACCAATCAGATGAAAAAAATAGGTGGTGCTACAAATCTTTCAAACATTTCCCTTCCAAGCACTTTGGTGAAGTGTCTGTGATTTACTGATTTGTGGAACAATGCCAAAGGTGGATTGTTTTTGCCTGAACATGATGTCAAATCAAATGGTATTTTGTATTAATGTGCTTCGTTCAATCATAGAACTTTTGGTTCTTGGAAAACTTTATTGCAGAAGTGTTTTCAATCAAAAGAGGTTCTTAAGTGTTTTCATTCAAGAAAGTAATTTTTACATCTATTTGATGGAATTTCCAACCATTTTGAACCGCCAAGGAAAAGAGTGTTGACATGGTAGCCCATGTTTCTATGGGGGGAAAGGCTCCTCATAATTGACCCTTCTTTCTATGCAAAACCTTTTGCCACAAGCTTGCCTTTATGCTTGTCAAGTGAACCATCTACTTTATACTTGTTCTTGAAGACCCACTTGCAAGATATTGGTTTGGTTCCCAATGGAGGATCAAACAACTTCCAAGGACCATTATTTATCAAATAATCATATTATTTTTGCATTGCTTATTTTCATTCATCATGAGAAGTGACTTCTTGAAGGAAGTTGGTTCAAAATCTGTAGACAAATTTAGTTCACAATCATAAGAAACATCCAGAGCAACAGGTGAATAGGGATCATATACATCACCTCCATTTTGTCTAGTTAAGCTTCTTGTTCTTATCTTTCCAACCTCATTGTTGGGTGTGGAGCCTGATTATCTTTTATATTCAAAGGTATAGCCGCATTGGACCTGAGTTCGAAATGGGATAGCAACGCCACCTGTAAAATATTTGCTGCAAGAGGGGTCCAGGGTGGGGGGAAGCTACGACCTTTTGAGAGGTTTTGGGGGAAGTGCCCCCGAAGCTAAAAATAGATGTCAAATTGCCTTGTAAAATGTTGTAATTTCGTAGTCAATCTGGGCCATTCATTAGGTGGAGATCTGATGATAGAAGTTATGTTTAATTTAAGATTTTTTGCCCTAGAAGGCAACCCCTCGCTATATATGAGGGAATTGTATTGCGTCTATGTATATCTGTATTCTAAGTGAGGAAAATAGAGGAGATTGAGAGCGAAGAGGGAGTTACAGCGGATTTGTTGTAGGTTGTATCTCTTCAGTTTGATGGATAATATAATAGAAGAAGGTCTGGTTGTTTCACTGTGGACATAACCCAAGCTAGGTGAACCACGTATATCTGTGTCTATCTTGTTTTATGCGTTTTCTGTGTTTATATTTCTGCAATATTTTATGTGTTCCATTGCTCTGCAATATATAATTTTCTAACAACTGGTATCCGTGTCGAAGGTCTATTTGGTTGATAAACTCACAAGATAAAAGGATTCCTGGTTCGAGTGGGAGCAATGGCAAAAGATGGTAGGTTTAGGGTCGAAAAATTCAACAGCCAAAACTACCAGTTGTGGGAGATGCAAATGGAAGATTATCTGTATCAGAGGGATTTGTACCTACCATTGAGCAGAAAGATAAAGAAGCCAACGAGTATGAAAAACACATAATGGGATACTCTCAACAGAAAGGCACTTGGAACAACACAGTTGTTCCTAGCGGCGTCAGTAGCGTTTAATATTTCAAAGGAAACAACAACAGAGGGTTTAATGTCGGCATTGGCCAAACTATATGAAAAATCCTCGGCCTCAAATAAGGTATTTCTTATGAAGTGTTTATTTAATATGAAGATGTCAGAAGGTGGATCTGTTGCAGATCATTTAAATTATTTTAATACAGTTACAAGTCAGTTAAGTTCTGTAGGGGTAAATTTTGATGATGAAGTTAGGGCTCTGTTATCTGTGTGCTCATTGCCAGAAAGTTGGAATGGTTTAGCTATGGTCATTAGTAACTCTATCTCTGGATCTAGTACTTTAAAGTTTGATGATGTTGTCAGTGCAATCCTTAGCAAGGAAATGCAATGGAAAAGCTCCGGTGAGACATCAAGTAATGCTTTGACTGCAGAGACTAGGGGAAAAAAATGGAAAGAAGAAAGAGCTCTGGATATCACAGTAAGTCAAGAAAAGGCGGATCCAAGTCCAGATCAAGGATAGTGTGCTGGAAATGTGGGAAGAAAGGACACCTGAAGAAAGACTGCAAGTCTCGGAAGGGAAAAGAAGGAGACACATAGCAAGAAAACAATCATGAAGTGAATGTAACAGGTGATGTGTTGCAAGATGCTTGGATTCTTTCATTAGAAAATATTATCGATACCTGGGTGGTAGATTCAGGGGCCTCATTCCATGCTGAACCTGATAGGAGACATTTTCATGATTATGTTCAAGGAGATTTTGGATAGGTTCGATTGGGTGATGATAAACCCTGTCTTTGTCATTCATTTTGGAGGACCTTTCTAAGATTGACAGGGCTGCTCATTTGATTGAGATGGGGCTAAATAAATATTTAAGCTCCCAATTCTCTCAATCACATCACTCAAAGTTACATATTGATTAATGGATGGAGCTTCATGTGGGGGAGAGTGTGCTTTAGAAGGAGACTTCACAGATTGATCCTAAGATAATGATAAGAAATCTACATTTTATGGGTGTCAAAACATGTTGAAACATTTAATAGAATGTTGCATGAAAATCTATAGCATGCAAGACACAAATAACTTTCTTCTCTCCTAATGTGAGATAGAAAATTGTACAACAAGTAACAAGTCAGCCCTCCAAAATTTGTCCACCGATTATCTTTCAACGATTGAAAATGAACTTGATCAAAGTCTTAACTTAGATTTGTAAAAACCCTCATTAAAAATACATGTAAAATATATACGACCACAGTTGATGGAACACATATTCCGAGCTAAATGGTGGGGGAAACATCTTAGTGGGTGCTCATTTGATTTTTGATGTCTAAGTAAATTGGCAAAGGAAATGAAAAAGAGTTTGGAAAGGAATGAGGCAATAATTGGCATATTATTCATGAAAATAAAGGAAATTAGGAGAAAAGGAAGGTGAAAGGTCACATGTTTCATGTGAGGAGGAAATTTAACTAAAATAATGGAAATTTAAGAAAATAGAGGCCTCATTGATAAAAAGGCTTCTAAGGATTAGTGGGCAAGCTTGGTCAGTTTAAGCTTGGTCAGTTCAATTTTGGAGCTCTTTCATTATTCTTTCTCTCTCTCACACTCTTAGATGCTTAGATTTTTCTTGGAGCACTATTGGAGAGTGTCACATACTTGGATTTTTGGAGCAAGAATGAAAATGAAGAGGAGGAAAGTGCAAGAGGACATTGGGATCAAAAACTACAATGGGATTTTCTTGCAGGTAACGAGATGCATGTATGTTTTCCTCAATAGTTTTTGTATGCATGGCATATGCATGTGGATTATCATCATGATCTGTCACTGGCATGGAGGATTACCTAGATTGATTGTGGATTGCCTATTTTGTACGTTTTAACTCTGTACAAAAATAACCTGCATATGAATTCTAAAAACAAAAAATAAAAAATGACGAGAGCATAAAATATAAAACAAATATACGTGGATATTTTCCCCTGGATCCCAAAACTAGGACTACCAGATTGATTTTTCATTATATTTCTTTCAATGTTACAATATATATAAATATCTATATCTATATCTATATCTATATATACATGCCGAACCATCCGTAAACCTCAATGCATTAAACCCTGTATTAGAACATAACCATAGTTTCCTTGATTGGATCTAAAAAATACCATGGACCGAAAACCATTATGCTGAAAACCATGTGCGAAATTCATGCACAAGACCATAGGTAGGTCCGCCCACCCAATATGGATAGTCATGGAAAAATATAACACAACCCAACATTCTTCCACTTGCTGTTTTGTTTCCACTGGGGGCCACAAGAGAGCTTAGTCATTGATCTAGCCCAACAATGCCCATTGTTTCTCTACACCAAGAGAACTTCTTAGTGCTCACAAACTTTGTCAATGCATCTGCAATATTCATCAAAGTGTCCACCTTTACCAACAACACCTTTTTGTCCTCAACCATACCCCTCACAAAGTGATACTGAATATCAATGTGCTTTGTCTTTGAATGATAAGCAGGGTTCTTTGCCAAGAAAATTTCACTTTGGCTATCACAGTCTATCCTTATAGTTCATTGTACTAAACCCATACTTGAGCACAATCTTTGTAACCAAGCTACTTCCTTTCTTTGATGAGTGATTGTCATGTATTCTACCTCTGTAGTTGAAAGTGCATCTACAGATTGTCTCTTACTCATCCAACTGGCTACACCTCCAAATAGATTAAATGCATAACCACTTGTAGATCTTCTTTGATCCAGATCTCCAACCCAGTCTGCATCAAAAAGCCAGAAATGTCAAAAAGTTTGTTTAATCGTGGCCTTCCTTGGTAGCACAAACCATAATCACTAGTGCCATGCAAATACCAGAAAACTCACTTCATTGTTCTCCAATGCTCCTTCCCTGATTTTGACATAAACCTGCTCAATACCACCATTGCATGTGTAATGTCTAGTCTAGTATAGACCATTTCATACATCAGGCTATTGATTGCACCTGCATAAGGAACACAAGACATGTCCTCTTCCTCCTCTTGTGTCTTGGGACACTGTTCAGCAGATAACTTTACACCCATAGGAATAGGAACCTTCACGAGTTTAATATCCTGCTTATTAAACCTCTACAAAATTGTCTCAACATACATCCTCTGTTTTAACCAGAGCTTCCTCTTTGCCCAATCTTGTTTAATTTCCAGGCCCAAATTATAGTTTGCAACACCAAGATATTTCATGTTGAATTTCGAGGACAATTGGGTCTTCAAATCTTGGATAATTTATTTGTCATTTCCAACCAAAAACATATCATCCACATATAACACCAGATAAATAACATGGCCACCAATTAATTCAAAATATACACAGTGATCTGCTTTGCTTCTAGTGAAGCCAAGTCCCCATATAATTGTATAAAATTTTTGATACCACATCCTTGATGACTTTTTTAACCCATATAGAGACTCTTTTAACTTGCATACTAGTTCTTTTTATCCTTCACCGCAAATCCTTCAGGTTGCTTCATGTAGATCTCTTCTTCCAAGTCCCTATGAAGAAATGTTGTCTTCACATCCATATATTCTACCTCAAAATTAAAAGTAGCAATAAAAGATAAAAGTAATCTAATATAAGATACCTTGGAAACAAGAGAAAAGATATCACCAAAATCAATTCTCTACATCTAGGAATAACTTTTTTCTACCAACCGATCTTTATATTTATCCACCTATCATTCTCTATTCATCTTCTTCTTAAACACCCATTTGTTGCCAATGGGTTTCCTTCCAGCTAGCAACTCCACCATATCTCAAGCCTCATTTTTGTGCAAAGATTCCATTTCAGCAACCATGGCCTCTTTCTAGAGTTTTCTATCCTCTGAATCTACTGCTTCCTTCATAGTTTTTGGATCATCATCAGTGATAGATAAAGAGATATTTGAACATAAATCACATGGACTATACATTTATGGCTGCCTTCTTTCTCAAACTAATATTCTCACAACCAAAGTTTGTGGCTCTTCGTCCTCTGATTCATGTTCTATTGTAGAGTTTGATTCTCCCACCTTTAGCTCAAACTCTATCTTCTCAGATTCTTTTGGTAGGATTTCATGTTTAATAAAATCTTTCACCTCTCTAAACACCACATCTTGGTTGTACACAACCTTATCTTTTTAGGTTCCAAAGCTTATAACCTTTTAAACCATCCTTATATCCAATAAAGATGCACTTTTCAGATTTACTATCCAATTTTGTTATTTCTCATTTGGAATATGTACATATGCATCACATCTAAATACCTTCAGATATGAAAGAGAGGGTTTCTTACCAATCCATACCTCTTATAGATTCTTATCCTCCAACACCAATGAAGGTGATCCATTGACCAGGTAACATGTAGTCTCCACCGCCTCTGCCTAGAATTCTTGTCCTAACTTGGCACCATTGAGCATGCTTCTTACCCTTTCCATCAATGTCTTGTTCATTCTTTTTGTAGCTTCATTTTTCTCAGGTGTGTATGGAGTAGTCTTCTGTCGTGCTATACCACAACTCTTACAAAACTCTTCAAATTCATTCTTGTAAAACTCTCCACTGTTATCTATCCTCAACACCTTTATCTTCTTCTATGTCTGGTTTTCCACCAGCGCCTTAAATTCTTTAAACCTATCAAAGACTCTAGATTTCTTCTTAAGGAAATATATCCATGTATTCCTTGAGAAGTCATCTATAAATGATACATAGTACATAGAATTACCCAGTTATGGAACCGACATGGGTCCAAACACATCACTATGCACAGTCCCTAATATATGTTTGACCTTCTTACAATGAGAGGGGAAACTCACCTGATTCTGCTTCCCATATACACAATTTTCACAGTAATCAAAATCTAGATAGAAATTAGACATACCTTCCACCATACCATTAGGATGAAGTATTCGAATGCCCTTCTCTCCAATATGTCGAAGCTTTTGATGCCATAGCATGGTATTTTCTCCAACGACCACTAGATTTTCTACACCACTTTCAGGAGCCATAGAATTGTTGCACCCATCAATAACAATGCTACTTGGAAGCTTGTAAAAAGTTCCAATCTAAAATCCCCACAATAATACCAGTGCTCCCCGAACCATCTTGCACGTTTCTTTCTCGAACATTATTTTTACACTTGCATCATCCAACTTTCTTATAAAAATTAGATTTCTGGCCAATCCAAGAATATGCAGAACACCTAGAAGTGTTTTATTCCTTCCACCTTGCAACTTCAACTTGAATTTTTTGTGACCAATGATTCTTGCTTGCCCATCATCCCCTAAGAAGACATCACCACCATCATATTTCTCATACTCACAAAACCACTCTCTATGGGGAGTGAAGTGAAAGGATGCACCTGAGTCAATCAACCATGCCTCATGATCTACTTGTGTACTTGAAGGAGAAGCCAAGTACACATCCCCAGCTCCATCTGAGGTGGTTTTCACCTCTTCAAAAGGAGCATCATTAGATCCCTTTCTTTTCTCAGGAGATTTATATTTATTCCTTTTGAAGAGGTAAAAACCACCTCAAATGAAGGTGGGGACGTGTACTTCGCTTCTTCTTCAAGTACATATGTAAATCATGAAGCATGGTTGATTGACTTAGGTGCATCCTTTCACTTCACTCCCCATAGAGAGTAGTTCTGTGAGTATGAGAAATATGATGGTGGTGATGTCTTCTTAGGGGATGATTGGCAAGCTAGAATCATTGGTCACAGAAAACTCAATTTGAAGTTGCAAGGTGGAAGAAATAAAGCACTTCTAGGTGTTCTGCATACTCCTGGATTGGCCAAAAATCTAATTTCTATAAGAAAGCTGGATGATGCAGGTGTAAAAATAGTGTTCAAGAAAGAATTCTGGAAGATGGTTCGGGGAGCACTGGTATTGTTGTGAGGATTTCAGATTAGAACATTGTACAAGCTTCCAGGTAGCATTTTTATTGAAGAGTGCAACAATTATATGGTTCCTGAAAGTGGAGTAGAAAATTTAGTGGTCTTTGGAGAAAATACCATTCTATGGAATCAAAGGCTTTGACATATTGGAGAGAAGGGCCTTCGAATACTTCATTGTAATGGTATGGTAGAAGTTATGTCTAATTTTTATCTAGATTTTGATTTCTGTGAAAATTGTGTATGTGGGAAGCATAATCAGGTGTGTTTCCCCTCTCATTATAAGAGGGTGAAACATATATTACAGATTGTGCAGATTGATGTGTTTGGACTTGTGTCAGTTCCATCACTGGGTAAGTTTGTGTACTATGTATCATTTATAGATGACTTCTCAAAGAATACATGGATATATTTTCTTATAAGAAATATTGAGTCTTTGACAGGTTTAAAGAATTTTCTGGTGGAAAACTAGACATGGAAAAAAATAAAGGTGTTGAGGATAGATAACAGTGGAGATTTTTACAAGAAGGAATTTGAAGAGTTTTGTAAGACGTGTGGTATAGCACGATAGAAGACTACTCCATACACACTTGAGAAAAATGAAGCTACAAAAAGAATGAACAAGACATTGATGGAAAGGGCAAGAAGCATGCTCAGTGGTGCCAAGTGTTTAGTCAATTTAACATCTTAAATTGCTCTACATAAATTATCAATCCGAGTATCGTAAACTGATGAAGTGTGGTGCACCATATGTGCTTAGATAACCTTTTTTTACTTCATCGTTTTATAGATTTTATTTTGTTTTGGGGTTTTGTTTTTGTTGGGTTCCTAAAGTGTCTAATGCAAATGGAAATCTTATTCTAAGGTCTTAAGAATACTTTTAAAGGTCAAGTATGGATGTAGATTTCAAGACAAGGTTTGTCCCTAATGATAACTTCCAAAAATTAGCACTTCAAAAGATCTCAAAACATGTTATTGATGGAATTAATACTTAAACAAAAGTGTAAAGATGCAGCGACTTTAAATCAAACAAAATATGAAATATTGATCATGAAATCATTGTCTCTACTGCTTGTCTAAATATAGAAATAAAAGTTAAGCTATTACACTCAAAGAATTCCAAAAATTGCAAGTAAAGTAAAGCTAAAATCAAATTACATCAACTCATATTCTGACCCCTCACCATTCAACTCGCTCTGGTTTTCAGAGGTAATCATAAACAACTTGAGCAATCTAATATCTAATTTACAGAAAATAAAACTAATATTAAACTACACATTCATACTTCAATCCCTCACCATTCCCTCACCATTCGTCTCGCTCTGGCTTTCGGAGGTAACTGAAAATCACATGAGAAATTAAATAACTAACTTGCAAAAAAAAAAACTAATATCAAACTACGCATTTATACTTCAATCCCTCACCATTCGACTCGCTCTGGCTTTCGGAGGTAACTGAAAATGACATGAGTAATTTAATATCTAATTTGCAGAAATGTAAACTAATATCAAATTACACACTCATACTTCAATCCCTCGCCATTAGTCT